>VDFB02124177.1:0-11271 GCA_007258455.2 Sequoia sempervirens | reverse complement strand
ACCTAGGCCTGCAAGCTTTATTTTTACCACTTTTGTCCTAGCATAATTAAGACATTTAATTATGTCATTGGTACACATTCGACTATTGATTAAATAATTCATGATTATTTAATTAATTCATGTCCTTTCATTCCTCTTGATTATTAAATAAATAAATTCTATTTATTTATTAAATATGTCATTAACTATCTAAGTCTTTCTTTAATTAAATAAATTTCTTAATTTATTTAATTTCCCTTCTCCATTTAATTATCTTTGATTATTAAATAAATGAATTGCATGTATTTATTTAATACGTCACTAATCGCCTTAATTAAATAAATTGATTAATTTATTTAATTAATTGGTCTTATCTTCTAAATTAAATAATTAAATTTAATTATTTAATTGCAATTTCATATTCTTCTCATTTTAAATAAATTAAATTATTTAAAATGTCATGTCAATCTTAATTGTCAGTCCCTTTTTGATAAATAATCTGAAAAAGATTATTTAGTATCTCATAAAATCCATAATTTGAATTAATTTAATTCAAATTAGTAACTAATCTTCCAAAAATCAAGCAATCGGGCAGATTCTTGATTTTTCCAAATCTTATCTTCAGTCCAAATCTTATCTCTTTGATTTTTCGAATCTTGCAAATTAGGCAATCTTATCTTCTTGATTTTTCGAAAATCTTTATTTTCTAATTAATTTGTCTCATTTATTCTCCACCGTCGATCTATTTTTATTCCAACCGTTCGATTAAGGATTTTGCCTTAACCCTAATTAGGGATTCTTGGGTGTAATCTGGATCGTTCGTTTTAGGGTCTCATCACTAATTTATCTCGTCCGTCTGTTCGAAATGGCCTTTTCTATAAAATGCCCTTTCCTTCTCATTTTTCATATCTTGACATTTTACGTAATTACTATAGGCATTTATTTACTCACTTATTCATTGTCATAGGCATTTGATTAATATTGGCATTTATTCTAGGCATAGGCATTGACTTTTAGACATTGGCAATAGTCATAGGCATATCAAATCCTTCGAATCTTGTTGTAGGGCTTAGGCATTTTAGATTGCTCAAAGTACAAATCTGAGGGCAACATTTCCAGCAAGCAAGAAGGTGTAACGAAGGTGAAGCATGGAAGATGGAGACTCTTGGTGATATATTTCCCTTTCGTTTTCATTTGATTTCCATTGTACTTCGTTATTTCATTGGATTTTTATGTTATTTGTGCTAACCCATTTAACAAATCTGATTTTCCCTTGATTACATTGGTGAACCCGACGTTTTGTAGAGAAATTTGTGTGTGTTTTTGTTTTTTTTCACTGTTTTGCAGGTTATAGCCAATACGTCATACGAAATCCCGTCACCTTCATTCGAGCACAGAAAAATGGGCGAATAAAATATTTCAAACTTTTTCTGGGTTTTGTAGATCTCGGTCCTAGCTTTCCAGAACATCAAACGGTTTTAAATTTTGTTAAGATTTGACAAAGTTATGGCTGTTTTAGTGATCGCTGTTTTTTTTAATTTCATTTTTAAACCCGCGTTTTTCTTTTGTCTATAACTTTCTTTTTGTGCAGAATTGTGGAAAATATTTTCTGGGTTTTGAAGATTAAATTTTCAGCTTTCCATGGATATCTACCACTTGAAATTTTGTTAAGTTTGGAGGAAGTTATCACTATTTCAAGTCTGCTGTTTTCATTTAAGTTTTTTATTTTTTTTATTTTTGTTACTAATCTTTTCTGGTAGCGTGTGGCGATCCCTATTCGTGTGTCGAAGACCATTGCATACGAGACTACTAATATTCATTGTTTGCAGATTCGCATGTCAAAGAAAGAATAAACAAACTTTGTGCTTGTTTTTCTTAGATTAGCAAACATTTGATTTTGGTGCTTATAAAACGAACTCATGTCTTCTATGCTTGATTGTGGTTGTGGGATGGTAGGTGAGTATGCTCTCACTTGGTGAAAACCTTGTGATCAGAAGAAAACCAGACCCATCTTTATTTGTTAATTACCCTTCACGATTCGGTATATCGGAGTATCCTCTCCCCTTGCGCATTCGTGCGATCCTGGGTGTAAGAGAAACAGTTACTGACTCTAGAACTTGGGCTTGTTCTGGTGGGAAAAAGTACTCACCCCAAGACGACTTAGACCGGTAGCACCCTGACATCGAGGGACTTCCAGCCAGTATATAAAAGTGGGTTCTTGGGGAAAGCCCAAGAATCACGAGCGTGGTTCCGACGAGATGGATCTGAAAGGGGACTCTCGCCGCATGGATCTCGCCCCACGAACGGAATGCCCGAATTAAAAACCTCTTGTCTTAGTGTCCAACCATTCTATTGGCCGTTGCTTGGTATAGTGCAGGGTACAGTATCATGCCCGAAGACACTCACTACTGATCCCCTTTAGTAGAGATAGCAATTCTTAGGATGTCACTACCCAAAGAATCTGAATTTGGTGTGCTCGAATGATGTTAATGAGTCGTGGAGGGGAGCCAATGCCACCAAAATTCTAAGCTATCCGCTCTCGAGAAGGAAAAGTGTTTATCACCAATCTGGGGTATATCGGTGGGCTATACCAAGTATACAAACCCTTGGCTTATTGGCCTTTTAGGATTGTACTTGTCTTATGTGTGTTTGTTTACACCCAAAACTTTGTGCTTGTCAAGTGCTTGTTGGATTTTTTCAAAAAAATATACACAACATTCACAAATCTAAACACAAACAATTGACTTTGGACGAATCAAACTTTTGAGCAAAACATAAAAAAAAAACAATCTCAGTCCCCATTTTGAACTTAGACTTTGCATTGTCCATCTTAGTCATCATTTTGACCCTAGACATGACATTTATAACATTAAGTCCTTAGTCAAACATCATCATCTTAGTCCTCATTTGGCACTTTGGCCTTGACAACCTTGTCATCTTGCATTAATCATTTTCTTAGGAAAACATCATCATTATCTTGCATTGTCATCCTTTATTCCAAAAATACAAAAAAAATTAGTGGCATAACTTGTCATCTTAGTCTTCATTGTCCTTTGGCATTAGTCATTTTCTTTAGACAACATTGTCATATTGCATCCCTTATTGTCAAAAATCAAAAAACATAGTCTTGCATTGTCATCCTTTATCCAAAAAAAATTCAAAAAACATAGGCTAGTGTCATCCTTGCATTTAGTTGTCATTCTCATCATTCTCATTTGAGAAAATCCCTTTTACAGTTGAGACTAGGATTCAAAGACATCAACGACAAATGGAAAACTTTGGACAAGATTATTATCCCAACATTGAGAATAACACTTACAACACGAACAAACATTGGAATTTTTCTGACCCATTTCACAACATGAACATGCAATCTTCCATGAACATGCCATCTTCATCACAAAACATTTTTGAGCCATTCATAGAAAGAGACCAAAATGGACGAGTATATTTCAAAGACATAGAAGCTGCAAAGCAAAATCCTGATATATTCTCCTTTGCAAAAAAAATAGTCTTACGTGACCCTCAAAGGTATCTAGCCATGCTTTTGGATGAAGGGGCTAAGTTACCACAAGGCTTTGACATAAATACTTTGCCACCTCCATCTGTCTACCCTCACCATCAACAGTCATTTGACACAAATCCTGCCATTAATTCACAACAAACATCCACTTATCACCCTTATCCTAACCTTGACAAGGGAAGCCAACTATCCACTAGTCCATTCCAAACCTCCACATCATATTCTGACCCTTCACCTATCAATCCCGTCCAAGCCTACATCCCTTATCAACTATCTACCAACTCATGTCAAGTCCCCACATCATACCACACCAATCCAGTCAAAGTCTCCATGTCATATCCTTCTCCTTCAATAATTAATCCAGTCCAAGACTCCATGACATATTCAGTCCAAGATCCCATGTCATATCCTAGTCCTTCACATACTAGTCCAGTCCAAGTTCCCACGTCCTATCCTAGTCCTTTGGTCATTAATCCTTTTCAAGTCACCCCCTCACAAGCCACATCTAGTCATGAAAATTCTATCATAGTCCAAAGTCAAATCCCATTTAATAAACTTGAGGATATATGTCAAAATGAAAGCCCAAAGCATGACATTATAACGTCACCCTCATGTCAAGAACAAGGTAGTCCATCCCATGACCCTATCTTAACTCCATTCAAAGAGTCCCTCAAGACAATCATGACATCCAAACCACACCTATCCATGACAACCCCATCTTTGAACAAGACCCTACCATTGACCAAGAACTCCAAATCCATGACAACCTCATTTTTGACCAAGACCCTATTGTTGACCAAGAAGTCCAAAACGATCCACTCGACCTTTACACCATTTATGATCAAATACTTTTCAATCCTATACAAGCCTCGACTATTGAAACTTCCCATGATGAGACAATTGCCTCCATGGGACACATAGACGATATTCCTCAAGCACAAGAGTATTCCAATATGGACATACTTGAAAATGATCAAGCTTATAGCTGAATCTCTAGTCTGACTCTATGACACATCACCATAATGATGGCTTCGGAGCATTGCCTTCCTTGGAAGCACTAAAATTATTTGAACCTCGATATGTCAGCATACATTCACCAAAGATATCAGTTAGGAATATGTCCAATATGACAATGAAGCTAAGACGCTTTACCAATTAGGGTCATCTATCTTTGTTAGAGCAGGCTTTCTTGCAAACAAAAATATTACAAGTGACAGTATCGAGATACCTAACGATGGGTTAGCATCTTGATTTCAAAACAACAAATACCTCTATCACAAATAGAATCACGCATGCAATATCAAGGCAAAGGACTAGCAAGGCCATGAGCAAGGCATTCTGAAATCCAATACAACTTCAAAAATTATAGACATCAAGGGCCCGGCTATTCCTTACGAAATCAAACGAGTTAGTGGTAATTCCTCCTCGATATCAGTATAACCTTGTCGATACAAATGTCAAATGGAGTCCATGAGAAACTTCTTGTCAAGTAAGATTGCCGCACACTTCCACCCACACCATCAACTGTCATTTTATGATGAATCAACCTCCCCTTTGGAACCAACAAAAACAAAAGTCTTACAAGTCAAAAGATCAAAATCAATTGTCAAAGACCATTGAATCAAACAAAAGGACAAGTGGACAAATGAAATTAAATGGATCCCAAAGAAAAATGGATCAAACAAAGACATCAAGTCAAATACAAAAGTCAATCACAATGTAGAGCCACAAGACAAGAGGACTCCCACATATAACACATGTCCACCTCCTTCAAAATGGTCATTAATCAAGGCATATAAAAGTGTTGGTTCCAAACACCATCCCTTCAAAATCTGTCATCCATCATCCAAAGTTTGGAAAATAGAAAGTCATTCATCCAAATGTCCAAACAACCTTTCCACATCTACCATCATCTATCATAATCCTACATCTCGCCTAAAGTCCAAAAATCCTACATCACAAATCCGTCACATCATGGCAGCAACTCTTTACTACAAGGACTCTCATGGCACTCTATTGCGATGTGCGTATTTTGATAAGGCCAACTCTAGTATCATAAAGGATCACAAGGACATCGATCAGTTGTATAAAAGTGCTACGATCCTGACAAGACAACTCCTTCAGCAAGGTCATTATTGGCATATCATGGCACCAGTCTCTACATCGGCACCGTCAGTGGATTCAGAACAGTCAGTGGTAATCTAAAGCATCCAGGCTATCCACAATATCAAAAATACAAAAAAAATCAAAAATCAAAAATCAAAAAATCATCACCCTGATGAAAACCTGGCAAACAGGCGTCTTGGTGACACCAAAAAAATTAGAAAACCAAGAAAATAGTAAAGAGAAAATTTTCATCCAATGGTGAAAACCTGACAAACAGGCACCCTGGATAAGTACCATGATGAAAACCTGGCAAACAGGCGTCATGTGTAAAATAAATTGTCTATGCAGACTCTTACACTTGGGGGCAAGCCGTCTCATTTCCTAGGCCTTCCTCTTGACATTGACATCCATCCATCTTAGCCCTATCATTTCCATCCATTTTCCCACCTACCTCGATCTTGACATAAAACTGGCACACATAAATCATGCTTTGGGAAAACTCTTGACATGTCTATCATTCGGTCATACACGATTCATGAACATCATGTCAATGATCGTCATAGTCTTATTGTCCTTATACTTACATAGTCCTTAAAAATCATATGACAATTCCTTAGTCTCATGTCTCCCCGCCCTTACCAAGGCCACCTCTTGGTCTCTTTTATGTCTATCACCTATCTTGGCTTTCCTTGTCAAACGGTCTAAGGATAAATAACTTCATCCCATTCAATTCCTAATGGAAGTCATTCCAATGCACCCAGTCTAATCCAGTACAAGAACATTATTATCTAAAACATTACTTGATCGCTTCTAAGCCCTCCGGCTGTAGGACTACTACTTTCGCTACATTATCGCTATCGTCTCACGTTTGTTTGATGCATCCTTCCTACGCCAAACAAGGCGGTTAACACCTCGGTCAATTGGTATTCAGCCTTTGACTAGGCAATAAATCATGTTTGTCCTTGATCTGGCATAGGTGACTGCTCATATATGCATTTGTCACGATCCTCTTAAACGCCAAAACCAAAAAATCATAGAAATGACAAAATGACAAACATCATAAAATGTCTTGAAAAAAAAGACAAAAAAACAAGTAAAATGTCCTCAAGAAAGACTAAAACACCATGTTCCTCAGAAAGACCTAAAATCATAAATGTCCTCGGAGAAAAACAAAAAAATCCAACCAATGCCAAAATCCTAAAAAATGGAGCCGCCGCTGATGCCAATCAGCCCATGTCATTGCTCAACGCACAGTTCCTACGCGATTACGAAAGGCCATCACCGATGAGTCCCCGACATTAGGTCAGTCCTTTTAGGGTTGTCCAAATAAAATCATGGCATTTGTCACAATCATCACATCGGTCAAATAAGTCAGACATAGTCAAACTCAAACACAAGATAGTCATTCAAAATGTCAAATGTCAAAATTGGTCAAAATCAGACAGCACAGTCCAATCAATCATATAGTCAACATTAGTCAACTTGCCAAAACATATTAATCCAAACAATGTCAATCTCGTCACTCTTTGGTCCTCTTCAAGATGTGTCCTTCTTGGAGTTAGACCTCGTCAAAATGTCCTTTGCCTTTTTCAGGATGTGTCCTTTCTGACAATAGGCCCCGTCAAACTATCAACACCGTCAAATTGGCAAAACTCTTAAACTATCAAAACTGTCAAACTGACAAGAATTCAATCTTTGGCAAACAAACATTGGCAAACAAAATTACATGGTTGTTAATCTTTCTTGGCTATTTTGTCTTATATTTTTACTGTCTTGTCTTTATTGGTCATGTTACTAGCTACCTCGAGGATGTCCCATGAAGGATTTAGGAGGCATGACGCTCTCCGCCTATTTTATTTCTTTGACTGTCTGCAGGGATTGTCTTTGACAAAAAGATCTGCACTTCTCGGCTTTAGTATGGAGTTACAATATTCCTTGTCTATTACTGTTTGTCTTACGTGATGGTACAACCTTGCACACCTTGATCTATGTCATATCATGGTGTTTCTTGGCCATCACAACAATCTGCCCAATGACGATTAAGAGCAATAAATATTAAAGTCCTATGGAAATGTTTTGAAGGATTTGGTCTAGGAACTAACATGCATCTTCTTTAGTCTTGCCATCTTCTCTGTCTCATCTCATATAGGCATTGCATCCATATCATGATCCATATCTTTTGAATCAATATTTCTTTGTCTCTTCATATTCTTAGTCTTCCGTTAATTTTTAGAGCACACCCATGTTCTTGGAACCTGTCTGTCCTCTCGAGGGGGCATACCATAACCCTCCTCATCATTCTTCCTCATCTTATTTTGCACTGGGGCATTTTTGACTTCTTTTTCTTTGTCACAACGCGACAAGCGACATTATGACAAAGAGGGGCAAAATGTAGACACCTAAAAATGACCTAGGCCTGCAAGCTTTATTTTTACCACTTTCGTCCTATCATAATTAAGACATTTAATTATGTCCTTGGTCCACATTCAACTATTGATTAAATAATTCATGATTATTTAATTAATTCATGTCCTTTCATTCCTCTTGATTATTAAATAAATAAGTTCTATTTATTTATTAAATACGTCATTAACTGTCTAAGTCTTTCTTTAATTAAATAAATTTCTTAATTTATTTAATTTCCCTTCTCCATTTAATTATCTTTGATTATTAAATAAATGAATTTCATGTATTTACTTAATACGTCACTAACTGTCTTAATTAAATAAATTGAATAATTTATTTAATTAATTGGTCTTATCTTCTAAATTAAATAATTAAATTTAATTATTTAATTGCAATTTCATATTCTTCTCATTTTAAATAAATTAAATTATTTAAAATGTCATGTCAATCTTAATCGGCCACCTTTTCATAAATAATCTGAAAAGATTATTTATTATCTCTTAAAATCCATAATTTGAATTATTTTAATTCAAATTAGTAACTAATCTTCTAAAAATCAAGCAATCGGGCAGATTCTTGATTTTGCGAATCTTATCTTCAGTCTGCATCTTATCTCTTTGATTTTTTGAATCTTGCAAATCAGCATCTTATCTCTTTGATTTTTCGAATCTTGCAAATCGTGCAATCTTATCTTGATTTTTGAAAATCTTCATTATTCAATTAATTTCCCTCATTTATTCTCCACCGTTGGTCCGGATGTTTTTATTCTCGACTGCTTGATTAAGGATTTTGCCCTATAACTCCTAATTAGGATTCTCGCTTAATCGTGATCGTCATTTTAGGGTCTCACTAATTTATCTCATTCAATCTCTATTCGAATGGCTCTTTCTGTATAAAATGCCCTTTCTTTCTCATTTTTCATATCTGGACATTTTACGTAATTACTATAGGCATTTATTTACTCTCACTTATTCATTGTCATAGGCATTTGATTAATATTGGCATTTATTCTAGGCATAGGCATTGACTTTTAGACATTGGCAATAGTCATAGGCATATCAAATCCTTCGAATTTTGTTGTAGGGCTTAGGCATTTTAGATTGCTCAAAGTACAAATCTGAGGGCAACATTATCCAGCAAGCAAGAAGGTGTAACGAAGATCAATCATGGAAGATGGAGACTCTTGGTGATATATTTCCTTTTCTTTTTCATTTGATTTCCATTGTACTTCGTTACTTCATTGGATTTTTATGTTATTTGTGCTAACCCATCTAACAATCTGATTTTCCCTTGATTACACAAATTACTTCATCGTACATGATTTTCATTCACTATAAGGCTCACAAAATGAATTTAGCATTTAAAAGTTTGAGACAATTTTCTATAATATCAAAATTTGAAGATCTATTCCATGAAATTTACTCATAATTCTATTGAATTCCTAAATAGTTTATAGAATTTCAATATTTTTCTAAGGAAATAACTACAAGAAACAAGCTTCTTAATAATGTTGATACTAGATGGATCTCCTTGCATGGACCAATGCAATGAGTTTTTTCAAAATATATATAGTTCTTTATTTGGTTTTTCTCCCCATGCTAGAGGAAATTAAAATTCTTATAAAAAACACCCAAGAAAGAACTATATATATTTCATAATATACTAAACTACATAGAATGACATGCATCATCCTCAATAATCTATATCAATCATATCAATCATTTATAAGTCAAAAAATTAACTTAGTTATCACTTAATGACAAATATGGACAATCCTGCTATTTTTTACAGTTTAATGCAAGTGGGGAGTTATGTGTCTCTATATGAGGATATGAAATACCAATGTGCTATTTTACCATGATCAAACACACTATCAAAGAAGTAACTATTACAAGGGAAACTTTTGACAACATTATTAATTTTGTAAGTACTACTTTAAAGAGTATTGTGAGATATATTTCCTCGAAGATTAGAGATCAATTCTCTCACAATAAAATACTTGAAGTCATTTTTGTTGCATTTCAATATTGGATCAATCGTCAAAAAATTGATTTTCATAACAAGATAATTGGTCAATCATTTTTTTTTAAGTTAAGAATTTAATGGACAACAAATAGAATGAATTATAAATAAATTTAATCTTACAAACAAACCATCCCATTTTGCAAGATCAATGATGGAATAATTTGAACTCATGGAGAATCCCTTCCAAGATGGATCAATAATGAACAACCTTAAGTTAGAGAAAAATATTGTGTGATTCAATAGATCAGAATGTTTCAAACTTTTTGATTTATGTCAAACCATGATATTGAGATCAATGGAGGATGAGATAGTTTTCAATGCATTAAGGTTCATGGAATCAAAGATAGAAAAACAAACAAGAATTTGGAAAATGTCACATCTCATTTGCTTGCATAAACATAAGTAATAAATAAACTTAATTCCTAGAGACTATTTGTTTGATTATCTTATGATTGTTTGATTATGGATAAATGTGTTTTTGAACTTATGTTATTTTAATAAGCTTATTTAATTTACTTTCTTTTTTTATTTTAAGCTATTTAATTAATTTTATTTTTCTTTTAACAATAATCATACAATTTAATTTAAACTATTTATATATTTTTAATAAAAATCTTTTTATATTTATAAATATTTATATATAATAATATATCTATTTTATTACTATTATTATTGGTTGGTAACAAAGGTTTTTTATTATTATTAAAAATTAAAAAGAAAACCATTAAGACTGCCATGGCTCCTAGCTAGAAAGTTTCGCTTGAGTAGATTAATTCCCCATTGAAGTACTTCCTATTTTCCTGAGCGTACACGCCTGATCCTGAGGTCAGCACAACAAGTCTACAATTTTGACGCACCACTTGGTCTAAAACCGTAAGACCATAGTGAAATTTCTCTTTTTGAAACACTTGTCTTTCCTCCTTTTGACGACTTGCCAGCCTTCCTCCACCTTTGCAGCTTCCTTCTGCTAGTCCAATGATTTTCCTTTTTTTGAAAGCCCAACTTCCTCTATTTCTGCCTCCTTCTGCCAAGCCTCGAATGAATCCTAATGTGCGTAAGTTTTATCTTGGTCTTCAACCATTTTTTGCCCATTCTAGCCATCTTCCTCATCATTGCTCTCCCTTTTTCGTATGACTTCATCAGGCCTGATTTCTCCCTACTTTCCAGAGTTTTAGCACCATGTAGGTTTTTCACTACTTCACCTTCATTAGCTCTCCCTGTAACAACACCAT
>VDFB02124175.1:0-17172 GCA_007258455.2 Sequoia sempervirens | reverse complement strand
TTATTATCTTATGCAGTCACATATTTTATACACACATTTGTTATTTTGCTAACAATTGTGATGTAGGTTTTATGATTCAAGCAAGTGTTTCACTCAAGATCAACATCATTCAAGAAAGAGTCAAGAAAAACATCCATTGTATCCATCTCTAGCATATTTACAACACCTTATTGCTAGGGTTTGGTAAGTTGCAACAATGTTATTTTTTCATTCATCATTCTCCATTTATATTTGATTTCATTTCAAGGATTGATTTCCAAAATAGGGTTTGACCTTGAGGCAAACCCCTATCCACTAACCCAACAACATTTTTTCCTCTCCTTTGTGTGTGATTTGCAAGTTTAGGTTGCAAATTTCTTAAGGATAAATATTAAATAAAAGATTTCAAATCATTCAAAGTTGTCATCAAGCCTTGTAGAACCTTGGAGAAGACCTACAAGTTGCAAATCATAGATTCAGATCCAAAAACCAATCAAAAGGGACAAAGCAGAAAAAGAAGAGAGAGATCAGCCTTTGAAGTTGTA
Source organism: Sequoia sempervirens (assembly GCA_007258455.2). Classification (NCBI taxonomy): domain Eukaryota; kingdom Viridiplantae; phylum Streptophyta; class Pinopsida; order Cupressales; family Cupressaceae; genus Sequoia; species Sequoia sempervirens. Next base: position 16,648 of record VDFB02124175.1, on the reverse strand, counting down.
TAAAAGTGCAACATGACTGATTCGCCACTTCTGGTGAATGAGTCCTAGTTCTTTTTAGATTTCATGTTTTTACAGATTCATATACTGTTTTGGCAGATTCCAATTCTTGCACAATTTCCCTAAAACTGAACTGATTCACCCAGCTTGGTGAATGAGTCCCAATCATCTTTGAAAGTATAAATTCTAGTGATTTAGACCTCCATTATTCCATCTCCATTTTCCTAGGTGCACACCTTCCTATCTTTAGCTTTATGTGTTGTTTCATTCACTTTTCTAGGTCATTTAGTGTTAGTTTGCATTCATTTAGGGTTTTACATTTCATCTCACATCTCATTTTTTTTCTAAGTTTAAAATTGGTGGTGAACCCCTCAGAAAATCATATTCAACCCCTAGGATAGCCCTCTTGCAAGATGTCTTTTCCTTTTTATTGATATTTCAAGGGTTTGTTCTTGAGTGAAAACTAGTGAAAATTTCCCCTTTTAGGTAGCTAAACCTCCTAAAGGTGAAGGGCATCTAATTTTCCATATTTCATTTTGTTGGACCTACATTTAGAGCATCATAATTATGATTTTGAGTGCATTTTCATCATAGATTTGGCTTGCATTGACATTGCATAGGATTTGCATTAGTTAATTTTCATTCTATGGTTTAAAATTTTGCATTAGTGAAAGCTAATTAACTTGAATTTTTTGCATCTAATTTCATTAAAAATCATTCAAAATCTATATTTTCACCTTAGATCTAGGTCATACAGCATAGAAAGCATACAATTCCATTGAAAAATTCTAGAAATTTTGAAAAAAATCCTCCTTGGGACTCATTCGCCACCTTGGACGAATCAGTCCCTTTGCATATTTTGTACTACATTTTCAAGCATTCAAATTTCAGTTTCTAATTTTATGTTTGTTGTTACTACCTTTCTATTTTAGTTTCTATAATTTCATTTATAAACATTTCATTATTCTTAGGTTATATTGCATTTGCATTCACCTTGCATTTAGTAGCTCACGTATGATTATTTGGTGTCCTATTGCTAATACTGTAGTGAGACGAAGTTCAAGATTCATGTCATCCTACAATGGCACAATTGTTGTGGATCTCTCCTAGAATTGACACTAGTACACTAGGTATGGACAATACCTTTAACAACTCTTTTCCTTCAAGTAGTATGCAAGTTGAAACAAGGAATGATAATTTCCTACAAGAAAACATAATCCAAATTCATAAGGACCTAGAAAACTTACAACATCAAGTACAAAATGACAACTTCTCAACTATTGTTATTCCTACTATAGATAACATTCACTGCATGCTTGAAAGTGAAGATGGGCTTGACCTTGTGAAAAAAATAGTTCAAATCTTTGGAAAACACCTTCCCCCAGCCACTAATTTCCCTCTACCAACAAACAATGTCACAAGCCAAGGAGGAACTAAAATTCCTCCTCACACAATAATAGTCTCAATACCTACCTAGACCAACCCTCAAGTCACAACAACAATGTAACAAGTCTATAATGTGATTCCTTCCTTGGGTATTCCTACTAGCATCCCTTGTTCCTATGTGGCATCGCATGTCATATCTCCTCCCACTTTACCACCTATAAGCATTCCATTCACTTTTCCTACAAACACATACACCCCTTCACTTTTGTCACTTACATCTTATAACACAAGTAATAACCCTCTCATTAATCAACTCTTTCAAACCATTTCATCCCTCCAAAAGTAAGTTTCCACAATCAATCAAAATCAAAATGGTCCACCCACATATTATGTCAAAAGCATTCCATTGTCCTTGGAGATATTGCGAACACCGATGCCACAAGGTGTAGAGGTTCCTATATTTGAGAAATATAGAGGGAAGGGAGATCCTTCTAACCATGTTAATGCTTATACTGCCTTATTTAGTGAATTTTTCCTTGACGATAAACTTTTGGCTAAGCTTTTTCCTATATCATTAAACTACATCACCTTCGAATGGTTCTCTTCTTTACCGAACAACTCAATTAGTTCATTCAATGAACTTGTTGATGCATTTATAAAACATTTCCAAGTGCACATGAATCCTAAGATGACCTTGGCCGATTTGATGAGATGCAAGCAAAAAGAAGAGAAGATAACTGACTTTATCTCACACTTTCAATCGGTTTATTCTCAAATCGATGTCAAAGTCCTCGACCCCCACCTTCAAAAGATGCTCATAGAAAATTTGCAAAGCAAGATTCAAGAAAAGATCACCATGATGAAATTACCATCCTTCATGCACTTGTGTACTACATGAGTTGTGATTATCAAAATTTGGTTAGTAGTCATGATAAAAGGTCCACTTCTAGCTAAACTAAGAAATCCGAGCTTGCAAACCAAAACAATTGCCAGCCTTTTAGAAGACAAAATAAATTTTCCTTCAATTTAATCCCCCTCAACAAAAAACACATGATTCCAATAAACAAGTAGTTGTCATTAAAGTCGCAATACCCTTTAGCTATGGGGACCCAAAAAGATAATTAACTCCATTAGTCGATACCCTTCATAACACAACATGTCCCAAATTTTAGACTAGAAAATCATTACCTTGTCTCCCGTCAAAAAACCAATCCTAATAATCCTTTACCACCAAGATTTAGATCAAATGCTTATTATCACTATCACTGACAAAATGCACATGACACAGAACATTGCAAGCATCTTAACCATCTTGTGTAAGACCTCATTGATTCTGGTCGCCTTTCCATTGGAGGTGTTAGCGATCAAGGAAATAAGTCCATCGCCCCTCCTAACCATAACATGAAAACCTTTACCAACCCATTCCAAAACATAATATTTCATTTTTCAAAGCTAGCGAAACTACAAAGAATGATGTAATGAATGTTGAAACAAATGATGATAACAATGATTCTATTCAACATGCTAACATCAATAATAATCCTATAGTTGAATGGTAGGAGTGATAGATGTCATTCCTCATAAGGATCAAACTAAAAATCCTCTTGAGATTGCTTTCTCCTCTAAGGATGTACTTAAACATGCACTCAATGGTCCTCTTTGCATAGCCACCTATATCTATGACAAGCCCACTAATTGGATACTAATAGATCTCGCCTATGGAGATAATGTGATCACCAAGGAATTCTTACTTTTCCATGAGCTCTATCAAGATATATACGATAAATAAAAAGCATGGATAAGGCCACACAATGGTTTCTCTTGCCCTACAATGGGATTGATCACTTTTCCTTTAAAAATAGGACATGAAAACATTAGATGTCTCATTCTCCATCATTCTACAATCACACCATTTTTATGTGAAGCTAGGCCATCCATGGCTTTGCTCCATGAAAGTTGTCCCTTCGGTTGTGCATAAATGCTTAAAGTTTCCTTTTGACAATGAAATTTTATCATTCAACATAGTGGCTTTAGCCCTTTGTCCTCTGAAGGAAATTTTTCCTTAGATTTCTTTTGGCCTGAGCCTATGGAACCTATAAAACCATGAGAATATATTTTTTTCTTTTCCTATCAAAAGTTCAAGGCAAAGAAGATAGAAGAACTATCCCTCTGAAACATGTCCCCATCCACCTTTGAGCCTACCATCCTTACGAAACCATTCTTGAACTTAAACAAGTCCCAAACAACCAAGACCAACCTAAGATATAACCTTCACCTACATCTTACAAAAGACCAAGAGATAATGAAAACAACCCCGTCACACCTCCTAGAGTAAAGCAAGTATACAAATTCAAAGAGAAAGTGGTCGAAAAACCTTCTTTGGTTCCTTTTGTTCCTCCCTTTGGGGAAGAAAAGAAACCTATGGTTGATCAACTTGTTCCTACACAAATGCAACTTGAAAAAAAACTAAAAGAAGCAAAGGTTCTAGAGAGTGTAGGCATAGATGTCGTGCCATTTCTCGCAAGTTACATGAAGAATTAAACAAATAAAATCAAAAATCAAACATGATAGAAGCAATGCATGATGACTCTACGCCCGCCCTGAAACAAAACAATCCAGAACAACAACCACAAAAAGAGTTGAACTCTTCCATGGACATTATCCTTCAACCTCTTGTTATGATTAACTTGGATGATGATGACAAGGTTGCTGAAATTGACAAAGATGTACATAAAGAATTGAATACATTGTTTTCCTCTTCCATGAGCTTAAATGAAAAATCTCCTACAAAGAGTGTTGATCTTGGAAATGATCCTAGTTTGAACTTCATTGTCCCTTTACAGTTGTTCACCTTTGATAAAAAGGAATATGGTTGGGATGCGATAACCCTCGCTAATAGGGTTGATTCCTCAAGAGGTGCCTTACTAGTTCTTTGCATCTTTCCTTTTAGGATTTATGAGCACAAGTCATCCCCCGATGATCTTAATTTGATGTTCTCTCTTTGCGGGACATCTCTATTTTGTACTTTTATTCTCTATAAGTTGTACATCTTCACTTTTTCCTTTATCTTTTCATTTTCTTTGTTTCCTTTTTAAGATGATCTGCATCAAGACATTAATGTCTCTTCCATGTCGACCAAAAGCTTTTCTTTTCCTTTATAATTCTTAATTTGTCTCCATGTTTTCCTTTAGGATGATGCAAGGCATTGAGACATTAATTTCTTCCATAAAATTAACCCAAAAGATTTTCTTTCTCCTGATCTTTATTTTTCTTGTGTTTTCCTTTTGATGACATACGCCGTAATCCATATGTTTCTTCCATAAAACCCAATTCAGTGCTGTTTTTCTTTTGTTTTCACTCTCTTTGTGTCATTCTTCTAGTTCTATGTGTATTTGGGGAATGATGATAGTACAATGGTCTCTAAATGATATTGTGGAAAACAACATACTAATCCCAAATCCATAGATCACTTATGTGTTTGGTGTTTAAATTTTGAGGGAAACCCCTCTCTTTTCTTTTTCTCTTGCATGACATAGCTTTACTTGGAAACATATGACTTGGCATAGGGATTTTCAATTTAGCTCTCATGTCCTCTTCTTTGTTTGCATTTATCATTTGCTAATTCAAATTAATTTCTCAAACATGGTGTTTAGCAATTTATTTTAGTGGAGGCATACATTGTAATTATTCTTTGCATTTTTCTTTACTTCATAATGTGACAAGTGCTTTGTTCACTTTATGGTGACATTGGGTGTGATGTACCTCAAGAGCATGATATCTCTTAGCATATTGTATTCCCCTTAGTGGCTTGATGTGACACATTTCATCACCTAAGTTGTGAATTTTCTTTTCTTCGATTGGTCCTCTCTTGAGACATTAGGTATAATGTTCCCTTGCTAAAGACCTCACAGGATCTAAGCAATACTCTTTGAAAATTTCTACTTTGCATTATGCATTTGTAGTTATATGGCCACCTTGCATAACACAACTTGTTTGCATGTGGAGCCATCCTCTTTGTTCATGAGCTCCAAACATATAAAGTTTTGTTTGTTGAGCATGAAACTCAAAAGCCATTTTTGCATGGTGCCTTATCAAAGTTATTAGGAGGTACAACTTTGGTATTGTTTCTGAGCGTAGAAGCTTGATCTAAGGCATGAATTTCCACATACAATTTGTGTGTGTGTGTGTGTATAGGGTCCAGCTATGAGTGTATTTGTCTCATACTTTTAGGACTTCTCACCAATGGACAGCTATTAGGAGTTCCATTGCCTCAGAGTGAGTATGCAGCTTTAGACAAAGAACCGATCAATCCAAGAATAATTAATTTCATTTTCCTAGGGATAAAACCCCACATTCATAAATTCCATAACATAATGTTTAACATTAAGCAATGTGTGTCCTAGGTAAGTGACCTAGGTCCTCACTTAGGCCTAGGACCTAAATATAAAATATGTTTTTAGCACTATTTTAATGATTTCAAAAGTATATTCAAATGCCAGCTTGTGATTTTTGAATTTCGAGAATAAATCTTTACATATGTATAAATAAGAGGTCATTTCACTATTTTTAACCTAAGATTTTTTCTAGGAAGTTTAATTCAATCATCCTAAGATCTCACAAGAGCATTATCAAGAAAACTTCAAGAAAATTTTCAAGGCATTCAAGGGTAGACTTATTGTAGATTATTGTAGCAATCGATATCTTATCATCATGTGAAAGTCTTATTGCATCATGCATGTTTTTTGAGCTAATATGGTGATGTAGAGTTCAAGATCTGTTCAAGCATATCAAAGGAATTATTTTAAATCAAGTTTCAAGATCAAGATTCACATCCATTGAGGCCAATTCATGCAAGTTGCAGATTTGAATTCCAAGGCTTTATCAAAGGTCTGATTTTTCAAAAAAAATTGCCACTTAAGGGCCTATTGTTTCCATGACGATCCTCCACATACCCTTAACCAATCATAATTCAGATGTTGCTAGTTTGAATGGCCCATATTTAGTGATTTGCGACTCATTCACTAGCTTGGGAGAATGGGTCCCACCTGGATCTTTTGGTCCCAAATTGGATTTCACACATTTCTAAGAACTTTTAGTTTTTTGTCCCATACATTATGTCTGATGGGACTCATTCACCACCTTGGTAGAATGAGTCCAGTGTGGCACAAAATTAAATTTAATTCAAATTTCTAGCAGGATTTTATTCTCCTAGATCTAATGTCAATTTGTAGTGTTGTAATTTTGGGAATTCTTGCATAATTGAGTATAAATACAAGGTTCTTTCACTCATATTTTCACCTAGCATTCAAGAGAGTTCACAAGAGTATTCATTTATTCACAAGAGAATACAAGAGACTTCAATGGAATATTATCAAAAATTTTAGAGCATTCAAGCATCAATTATCATGTCAAAGAGTTCATCCATTATGTTTCTTATTGTGCGAACAAATGTGATATAGGGTTTATAATTCAGTCAAGTGTTTCACTCAAGATCAACATCATTCAAGCAAGTGTCAATAACCACATCCATTGTAACCATCTCAAGAATATTTGTGGCACCTTATTGCTAGGGTTTGGTGACTTGTAACATTGTTATTTGTTCATTCATCATTCTCCATTTATATTTTATTTCATTTCAAGGATTAATTTCCAAAACGGGGTTTGACCAAGGCAAACCCCTATCCACTAACCCAACAACATTTTCCTCCCCTTTGTGTGTGATTTTCATATCTAGGTTGTAGATTTCCTAAGGAGAAATATTGGAGAAAAAGTTATCAAATCATTCAAAGTTGTCAAAGTTGTCATCAAGCCTTAGAGAACCTTGGAGAAGACCTACAAGTTGCTAATCAGAGATTCAGATCTAGAAACCAATCAGGAAGGATAGAGTAGATAGAGAAGAGAAGGATCAAATTTTGAAGCTTTAGAAAGGCCCAACTAGACTGATTCACCACTTCTTGTGAATGATTCCTAGTTCCAATCGCATTTTAGGTTTTGCTGCATTTAGATACCCTTTGTAGAGATTCTAGTTCCTACACAATTTCCAAAAATCAGGATTGATTCAATTCCTAGCTGGTGGAATGAGTCCCAGTTAGCTGTGAAAGAAAAAATTTCTAGTAATTTATACCGTGATTCAACCATCTCTAGTTTCCAAGCACACCTTCCTGCCTTCATTTTTTCTATGTTGTTTCATTCCCTTTCTCTAGGTCATTTAGTGTTAGTTTGCATTCAATTATGGTTTTACATTTCATTTTGTATCTCATTGTCTTTCCCAAGTTTAAAATTGGTGGTGAACCCCTCATTAGATCATATTCATCCCTTAGGATAACCCTCTTGCAAGATCTCTTTCTCTTTTGCATTGAGATCTCAAGGGTTTGTTCTTGAGTGAAAGTTAGTGAAAATTGCCCCTTTTAGGTAACTAAACCTCCTAAAGGTGAAGGGCATCCAATTTTCCACCTTTCATAAACCTATGAATTGGCATAGGGATTTTCTGTAAGGAAAGAAAAGTTGTAGAAATGCCTTCCTAATGATAATTCTAAGAGGAATAGTGCAGATTATAGGTTCAAAAATCAATTAAAGTTCATTAAATATGCACATTACTGGAATAAAAGAATAGACAATTAAGATCATACACAAAATTGAATACCAGTATTTAACGTGGGAATACCCTTACAGGAGAAAAACCCACACACCAAGTAAAGCCTCTTTGTATTACAGTAAATGAATTACATATAGAGATTCAAACTTCACTTTCAAATGTCAATTTCATAGTAGCAAAATTTCCTTGATCAACCTTGCACAAAACAAATCTTGATTATAGTTCGTTATGTCTCACTGTTACAATGCTTATACAACATATAATGAAGAACACTAACATATAATGAAGAACACTAACATGTCAAACCCTTTCACTATTACAGTACACTGAAATGTATATCCCACAACCATGGTAAATTCATTCTCTAACAAATGGTTCAGTTCAGTTTCCCCTATAGAGTAACTGTCGATCTTACCAGTCATTGAATAGTCACCACCAACTCAGCGTAGTCCTCCAATAACCATTGTACACCTCAGTAGTCAACCCAATTCAACATTCATTCAACTATGGTCCACCTTCAAGTCCATCGACATGACTAATATTATCAATGAGAAACTGGAAAGTCACATTGAAATCCCAAGTCTCCCTAATGTCCCAAAAGAACCACAACAACCATGAGCATCGATACTAGTCACCATGATGCCAAACAACTATCCCAAAGCCAGCCTTATCAGCAAGACAATAATCATCAGAGATAGTTTGAAATGTCTCATCGAAGACTCAAGTCACACTAATATCCTTAATCTCAACTATAGTTCAGAACACCTCATCGAAAGGAGTCATATTGATGTCCAATGGGAAAAAAATTCATCGACTAGAGTAAAAGTATCAGTCCAACATTCTCAAGTCTAACTAAAAACCAATGTTACCCTAACACTGACCCATGCATGACCATCGACAAGAGTCTCCCTAATGGAACTCTTCAGCTAGACTTCTAGTATCAATGAGAGTTAGAAAACTTGCATTGATAGTATAGGACACACCAATGACTCCCATCGTCAAGATTGACCATTAGTCTCACTGAACTAATCACTTCGAGCCTTTAGAACTAAGTTGCTCCTCAACAAAACATTCTAGGTGTCTCACCGATTTTTCTCTTTTAGGAGGTTTAGGTTAGTAAGATTGAGGCACATTTCTCCAAAATTTGCATGTAAGCTCTGATGTATTCTTCTACTTTAAATAAATTTCATTTAAATGGTTTTATCAACCGCTTTAAAGTGGGGCATACATTGACACTCATGTTTCACCGTGTGATTCTCTTTATTCTTGTGATGTGTCCTTTTCTTGGTGGTGTCATTGGATTTGATTTCCTCCAAGAGTGTGATATTTCTTTGAATTGTCCTCTCTTGGATATATTAGGCATGATTTTCCCTAAGAAGGGACTTCCCCTTCTTACATCAACTAAGTAAATCCCTCAACGCATCTTACACCATTATTTCACATTTTACAATATCTCAATATATGATGAGAAGGAGGAACCATAGGTCACTTTTTTTTCCATAAGGAGAGAAACAAAAGGAACCATAGAGGTTGTTCATCCACTTTCTTAAATTCTATTTGTAGACTTGTTTTATATAGGAGGTATGACAAAGTTGCTTTCATTGTCTCTTGTTCTTTTGGATGATGTAGGTGAAGTTTTTGTCTTTGGTTGGTCTTGGTTGTTTGGTTCTTTTTTAGGTTCAAGCATTGTTTCATCAAGGATGGGAGGTGTAAAGGTAGAGGGGGACATGTTTTGGAGGGACAGTTCAGCTATTTTCTTTGCTTTGATTTTTTGGTAAGATACGATAAAGAAGTCTTCTCGTTGCTCAATAGGTTCCATGGGCTCAGGCCAAAATGCTTCTAAGGAAAAGTTTCCTTTGGAAGACAAGGGGTTAAAGTTAAGCATGGTGAATGGTATTTACTATGAAATGGAAAGTTTAAGCATTTGTACACAACCTGGAAGGGACAACCTTCATCAGTGAACCATGGATGGCCTAGCCTCAAACAAAATTGGTCCGACTACAGGATGATGGAGAATGAGACATCTAATATTTTTGGTCCTATTTATAATGGTAGGCTGATTGATCCTATCATAGGGCACACAAAGTCATTGTGCATCTTGATCCATGCTTTCGGTTTATCATATTCATCTTGATAAAGTTCATGCAATAGTAAGAAATCTTCGATGGTCACATTCTCTCCATAGGTGGGATCTATTAATATCTTATTAGCGGCTTGTCATGACATGGTAAACTATGTAGAGAGGACCATCAGTGCATGTTTAAATTATATCCTTAGAGGAGAAAGGAATTTCACAGGGCTCTTAGGTCGGCTTCCTTACGATGGATGATGTTTATCGCTCCTACCATTTCATCCATAGGATATGCATTGATATCATTTGTAATAGGATGATTATGTTCATCATATGTATCAACATTCATCATATCATTTTTTGTAGTTTCACTCACTTTGACAAATGAAATATTATGTTTGGGAATCAAATTGGTGAAAATTTACAAGTTTTGGTTGGGAGCGGCAACAAACTTATTGCCTTGATCACTAACACCTCCAATGGATAAACGGTCAGAATCAATGAGGTCTTGTACAAGATGTTTAATATGTTTGCAATGTTTTTTGTCATGCCCATTTTTTCGATGATAGTGGCAATAGGAATTTGATTTAATGCTCAGGGGTAAAGGCTTATTAGGGTTGGGTCTTTTGACAGGAGGTAAGGTAATCATTTTCTATTGTAAAAGTTGGGACATTGTGTTATGAAGATTGTCGAGTAAAGGTGTGAATTGTCTTTTCAGATCTCCATAACTATAGGGCATCATGGTTTTGACAACTACTTGGTTATTGAAATTTTGAGTTGTTTGTTGAGGAGGGTTTAATTGCAAGAAACCTTTATTTTATTTTCTAAAAGGTTGGGAATTGTTTTGGTTAGCTAACTCAGATCTCTCAATTCAGATAGAAGTGGACCTCATATCTAGACTACTAACTGAATTTTGATAATCACAAAGGGCAGTACACAAGTACATGAAGGATGGGAATTTCATCATAGTGAGCTTGTCCTAAATTTTATTTTGCAATTTTTCTATAAACAACTTTTGAAGGTGTGGGTCAGGGATCTTGACATCGATTTGGGAATAATTCAATTGATAGTGTGAGATAAAATTAGTTATCTTTTCTTGCTCATTTTGCTTGCATCTCATCAAATTATTCATGGTTTTCTTGGGAGTCATATGCACTTGGAAATGGTTTAAAAATGCATCAACAAGTTCATTGAATGAAAAAATTGAATTGTTTGGTAAAGAAGAAAACCATTCCAAGGAAGTATCTTTTAAGGACCTAGGAAAAAGTTTTGCTAAAATTTATCATCAAGGACAAAGTCACTACACAAGGCGATGTAGGCATTAACATGGTTAGAAGGATCTCCCTTCCCTCCATATTTCTCAAATCTAGGATCCTCTATTCCTTGTGGCATTGGTCTTCATAATAGCTCCAAGGACAATGGGATATTTCTTACATAATATGTGGGTGGGTCATTTTGATTTTGGTTTATAATAGAGATTTTCTTTTGCATGGATGAAACAGTTTGGAAAAGTTGTGCTATGAGAAGATCATTACAACTGGTATGAGATGGAAGTGAAAATGGTGATGGAGTGTATGTCTTAGTAGGGCAAGTGAATGGAATGTTTATAGGTGGTAATATGGTAGAAGATAGAACATCTGATGCCACATAGGAACTAGGGATGCTAGCAGGAATACTCAAGAAAGGAATCACATTACTAACTTGTTGCATTGTTGTTGTGACTTAAGGAGTGGTATTGGTAGGTATTAAGGCTATGGTTGAGGGAGGAGGAATTTTAGTTCCTCGGATTTTAATTATTTTTCTTGGTGCAGGAGCACTAGAGGTTGAAGGAAGATGTTTTGCACATATCTCAACTATGCTTTTCACAATGTCAAGGCCATCTTCACTTTCAAGCATGAGATGGATGTTTTCTATGATAGGAATTGTAGTAGTTGAAATGATTTCAAGGCTTACTTGATGTTGGAGGTTTTCTAAGTCCTCGTGGATTTGAATTATTTTCTCTTGCAAGATATTATCATTCTATGGTTCAACTTGCATGCTACTTGAAGGCAAAGAGTTTCTAAGGGTATTATCCATGCCCAGTGTACTAGTGTCAATACTAGCATTGGAAACTCTAGATAACCCAAGATTGCTAACGAGTGTGTTATCACAGGATCAGATGAGTCTTGAAATTCTTCTCACTATAGTCTTAGCAATATGACACCAAACACTCATGCAAAGGCTACTAAATACAGGGTGAATGCAAATGCAATGTAGGCTAACAAGAATAAATTGCTTGAAACATAAATTATAGAAATTAAAATAGAAATGCAGGAACAGTAAATAGAAACTTAGAAAATGAAGATTAAATTCTAGAAAATGCAGTGCAAACTATGCAAAGGGACTGATTTTCCCAAGGTGGTGAATGAGTCCTGGTACTCATTTTTTTGAAAATTTTCAAAAAATTTAAAATGAATTTTATGCTTTTTATGTTTTCTAATGCTAATATGAGATGTAAATGTATAATTTTATTGATTTTTAATGAAATTAAGTGCAATAATGCAAGGTAAATGAACTTTTCACTCATGCAAAATGCAATGTTAAAGAAAGCTATATATAGGATGTAAATGCACTCCAAATCATAACTATGATGCTCAAAAGTCAGGTTCACCAAAATGTGGACACCAGAAATGGATGCTTGACTTCCTTGTGCACACAAAATGGAAAGAAGGAAGGGGGGTCTGATTTCACAATGCTCACATTCAAGAATACCTTAGAGATATAAACCCAATGAAGGATATGAGAGATTTGACTGTAAGATATACTTTGAGATGAATGGAGATAAGAAACAGGTTCACCACCAAGTGTAAACTTGGAAAATGCAAGATGTTTGAAAACATAGTTTGATATGCAAACTAATGCGAAATGACCTAAGAATGCAAGTAAAATGTAACATAAAGTTATGAAACTAGAAATGTGCACTTGGAAACTTGTTGGAGATGGAATGGAGCTTTGGAATACTAAGAAATTCACTATTGATGCCAACTAGGACTCATAGGCCAATTTGGGTGACTTAGTCTAGTTTTAGGAAGACTGTGTTGGAATAGGTTTGAAACAAATGGGTACTCAGATCTACAAAATTCTTATTTAGGCCTAGGCAGTGGGACTCATTTTCCAATAGTGGTGAATTAGTCCACCTATATATTTTTTGATATTCAAAACAAGAACATTTAGCCCTCAATCTGCTCTTCTGCTCCTATTACTATCTGGGTCAGAAACTGTAGAATTCAACCTATAGATCTTCTCCAAGCTTCTCTTAGAACTTTGACAACTTTGAGTCATTTTGACCACTTTTCCAATCTTAACTTCTTGGTAAATCTACAGCCTATGCCTAAAAATCACACACAAGTTCAGAGGGAAAAATGTTGTGGGATTAGTGAATAGGGGTTTACCTTAGTCAAACCCATTGTTGCTAATTAAACCCTTGAAATGAAATGAAATAGATTGGAGAATGATGAATGAACAAAAGACAATGCTACAACTCACCAAACCCTTTCAATAGGATGTTGTAAACATGTAGATAATGGCTCCAATGGATGTAGACTTGAACTCTAGCTTGATTTTGATGGATCTTGAATGCAATGCTTACAAATCCTACACCACAATTGTTAGTTCTAAAACAACATTTTGCAAGCAATCTTTGGCATGATAGAATACACTTGAAGGAGCTCTTGAATGCTTAATAATCTACCCTTGAAATTCCTTGAATGCTATTTTGAATGCTCAAATGCTCTTGTAAACTATATGCATAAATACATGAATGCTATGTATGAAATAGGAAGAAGCTTGCATTTATACTCCAATTATGCAATGAATTCATGGAATTACATCACAAACTAACCTTAGATCTTGGAGGGGCCAAAAACCCACACCAAGATTTTGAATTAAATTTGAATTTTGAGCCCAAAGGGGACTCATTTGCCATCTTGGGTGAATGGGTCCCACCTAAAGGACTCATTCCACTTGAGGAGATGGTGAGTGCCAAGGAGTCCCACCCACTAAACATTAAAGGTGGGTTTCAAGGTTTCCCGATATTTTTAAATGATATTTCTTGAGATTATTCTAAAAATGCACATAAATAAGCCTTGTGGATGCAAAATAGAGACCAATTAAAGCATGAGAAAGCCAAAATTTATTAATGAAAACCTAGAAAAATTTGAGTGTGTTACAACACTTTACAATACTTTGAAATAAGACTTGGTAAATGATCAAAAGAGGTTATTTAGGTGAAATACATTAACAAGACCCTAGAAAAGTGTGAAAGTGTGTTACAACACTTTAGAACACTTAAGTAAAGTACCACTTAAATCCTTTTGGTTCAAAAGGTCCCAAGACCTAATGTGAATGTGTTATCCACAATACAACAATAAATCAAGGAAAAATTAAAATCCAAAATCACAAGGAGGGCCCAAACAAGACAAAAAAAGTAGAGAGGGTTACTTTTTGGTGTCCCTTGATCCTCCTCTTTATGTCATTGTTCTATGCGTGTTTTGGGGATGATGATAGTTTCAAGCTCTCTAAAAGCATTACAACAAAGAACATACTTACCCCAAATCCATAGATCCCTAATGTGTTTGGTGTTTTCATTTTTGGGGTAACCCCTCTCTTTTCTTTTTCTCTTGCATGATGTAGCTTTACTTGGAAACATATGACTTGGCATAGGGATTTTCAATTTAGCTCTCATGTCCTCTTCTTTGTTTGCATTTATCATTTGCTACTTTAAAGTAATTTCTCACAACATGGTGTTTGGAAATTTATTTAAAATTGAGGGAATACATTGGCATTATTCTTTTCATTTTCTTTTGATGGTTCATGGTGTAGTTTTCTTACTTGCCTGATGTGTTTTGTCACTTTTGGATGACATTGGAGTTATGATGTCCTTCAAAATTTGTGATCTCTCTTAGCATATTATATCACTCTTAGTGGCTTGATGCAACACATTGCATCCCCTAAGTTGTGAATATTTTATTCTTTGATTAGTCATCTCTTGGATACATTAGGCGTAATGTTCCCTAAGTTAAAGACCTCACATGAACTAAGAAAGACTCCTCCAAACATTTCTAATTTTGGATTTTGTATTTATAGTTATATGGCCACCTTGCATAACATAGCTTGCATGTCTGTGGAGCCAACATGTTTGTTCATGATCTCCAAACATATGATGTTTTATTTTTTTTCTCATGAAGCTTGAAAACCATTTTTGCATGGAACCTTATCAAAGTTATCATGAGGTATAACTTTGGTATGGTTTGAGTGGGAAGAATAATCCAAGGCATGACTTTCCCCATAGACACTTGTGTGTGTGTTTGTGCATACTAGCCATGAGTGTGTCTATCTCACCTTTTAAGACTTCTCACCTAGTAGACAACTAGGAGTTCCATTGCCTCAGAGTGAGTATGCAGTTTTTGGAAAAACAACCTAGATCTTATCCACATCGTGATGGAAAAATGGTCAAAGCTTGATCCGATTATCTTTTATTTTAACTTTTATTTTTTGTCTTTGATAATGTATGCTTGTGCTTTGTTGTTTCTTTGTATATCATTCTCATGTGTGTTCTTTTGTGCCTATGTGGGTTTGTCATGGGATCTTGATCCTAAGGGGTTGATCAATCACCCCTCTTGATGATTGTCTCATCGTATTGGTGTTTGAACACTTGAACCCATCTTGATGTGTGGTTGTATACCTTAGTGTGAGTTTGAAGCAAGTTCATCCTCTCACTAAAGTGGGCATTAAACCTAGTGTCAAAAAATGTTGTTGGGGACATTTTCACACTTGTTTTGGCCCTCCTTGTGAATTTAGGCTTAATGTTGCCTTGATTTAGTGTTGTAATGTGGTTGAAACATTCACATTAGGTATTGGGCCCTTGTGAACTAAAGGATTTTAATGGTACCTTTCTAAAGTGTTGCGAAGTGTTGTGACACAATTTCACATTTTTCTAAGGTTTTATTAATTAATCATTGAAACATAATAAATCTATTTTTAATCAAAATAATTATTAATCTTGCCTTATTTGGAGAGCTGTAAAGTGTTGTAACATACTTTCACACTTCTCTAGGCTTGTCATTAATAATTGATCTTTCTTATGCTTTAATTCGCCCTATTTTGCATCCACAAGCCTCATTTATTACATTTTTTTAAGGATAATCTAGACACCAATCATAACAAATCATAATTCAGGTGTTTCTAGTTTAAATGGTCCAAATTTAGTGATTTGGGACACATTCTCCACCTTGGGTGAATGGGTCCCACCTAGATCTTTTGTTTGTGAATTGGATTTCACACATTTCTAAGCACTTTTGGTTTTTGGTCTCATACATTATGTCTTATGGGACTCATTCACCACCTTGGGTGAATGAGTCCTATGTGGCCAAAAATCAAATTTAATTCAAATTTCTAGTGGTATTTTATTCTCCTAGATCTAATGTCAGCTTGTAGTGTTGTAATTTCAAGAATTCTTACTTAATTGAGTGTAAATACAACATTGTTTCACTCATATTTTCACCTAGCATCCAAGAGAGTTCACAAGATTATTCAAGTATTAAAAAGAGAATTTAAGAGAA
>VDFB02124174.1:0-21948 GCA_007258455.2 Sequoia sempervirens | reverse complement strand
ATATCCACCACACATTTATGGTTCCATACTAACTGCAATATTGATATATGTTTTGTGTTAACATTAATATTTAATGTTATTACCACTGTTACATTCATATCAATATTTTATCTTAGGATACACATGTCATATTGACTAGTCAAATTTGTAAAGGGAAGGCAAAAATAAATTTCATAGCTGACAAAGTTTTGTAAGAGGGAGGAGTATTTTTTGCCTTAGTTAAAAAAAAATTAAAAGAAGAGTGTTTTTTTTTATAATGAATTTGGCAAAGGGAAAGTGTTTATAGGGGAGTTGAATTTTTACCTTAGTTAAAAATTTGTAAAAGAGGAGTCAATTTTCTCCTTTGCAATGAATTTGGCAAAAGGAGGGGTCATCATAATGGGGTTTAATTTTCTTTTTTTTGTCTTTCATTGAATTGTTCAAGACATAAATTAATCTATGTCTTCATAATCAATCTTGTGACAATAAAATTGTAGAACTCAAATAGCAAATAAGTTTATAAACACACTCAAATAAAGTGCCATAAAACTGCATGTGTGTTCCTTAGGGAGGGAATTTGGGAAATGATTGTACTTACATTGAATTATAAAGTGTAATGAGGGATTTTACCATCACAATGGATCCACAATATTCTCACCTCATGTGAGCATGCCTTGGAGCACACCCTTTCTCAGTTTCTTATACATCTCTACATTCCTTGCACACTCTCGATCTTAATTGTTTTGCTTATATTCTCTTAGCATTAACGGGGACTATGGCATGTTATGCTAATGCTTCTTTCAATTAAACAATGGAGGAATCTTCTTTCTAGGAGGCCTCATGAACCTTCTATCTTGATCTCTTGAATGGGGAATTATTTCAGCGGATCACATTTTGAGATTCTAGTACTCCTTATCATAGTACTATCTGCATTATCAACTTCATAGGGTTTGATAAACTTTGTGTACATTGGTTGAGTAGTGTTCATATGTTCACTCATGCAATATTTTATATCTCATTTTGATCCACATTACTTGGAGATTTTTTGATTCCAACAAACACCAATTCATCATTGAAAGAGCTCACAACTTCGACATGGTTCAAGAGTTCTTCATCATCATGTTCCTATCATTAAGGGACATATTTTTAGAAGACCTTAAATCCTTCTAATTTTCTTTTTTGGAGAGGAGTTTTGTTCCCACTGAGTTTTCTCACTTTTCTCCTTTTGTAAGAGAATGTGCATTGTACATGGGTACCTAACATGGCCTCTAGTTGGGACCCATTTCTTTCTAATTTCACTTTTGTGATCTCCCCAAGTATCACTTAAGGAGGGGTGTTAGTGTGAATAATTTAATCTATCCACTATACTTAAGTGTACAAGTAGGTTGATGAGGTTAGATAACATCTTGTCTAACCGAATGTGCAACCTTTAAGCCTCTTGAGGTTACCAAGTTGTTTGGTAAACCTCATGCACATACCTTTTGAGGTTGGAAGACTTTCCATCTCACCTCAAAGGTCACTCAACACTTGGCACACAAGGTTGATTACTTGGTCATAGAGGTTGTTGGTTTGCACACTCAAAGTGGTCCTTGCCTATATATGCAAGGCCTTGTACTCAATGCAATTTGGGTCATCTAAATACAATAGTTGCATACTGTTCATTGTGTTTTGTCTCTTTATCTCCTAGATCTCCTAATTTCTAATAAGTTATACCTCTAAATAACAATAGAAATAAGTTTTGTTTAGGTGGTGATCTTCCATTCTAAGTGGAACTTATAATTAAAAAATATTGAACCAAAAAATACTTGTGTTGTCAAATATTAAAATCAATAATGCAAAATTACTATATATATTTTTACATAAAAAATATTGAACCAATTTTGTAGTTCATGGCTTCAATTTAATGGGCTCAATAGTAATATAATCACATGTAGTGTTTAATAGTAATTAAATGTAATAATATTTGGAAAGAGTGATTATATGTTTAATAAAATAGGATATGTCTATATTAAGTGCATGAATTCTAATGTTTAAAATTCTTGGGATGAAATTTGATGCTCTAATAATAGAATTAAGCTATATTTAGGTGGCTATATTTTATTGTGAGTGGTTAAAAGTGAGGAATATTGAATCAAAAAAATATTTATGTGTTGTCAAATATTTAAATTGATGATACATTTTTTTTAGATATATTTGATCCAATATTTAAAGGAGAAGATTTGTGTTTGTGATCTATTGGTCTTACATTACATTATTGACTAGTACACTCTTTAAACTACCTCATAATGTTGGGTGGTTGTTAAGATTCCAAGGATATTATTGTATTAAAGGTACTGAGTTGTTCTAGATATGAGTAGAGATGTAGTATATGTATATTCCTACTTGAAGGTAGTTGATTCTATTAATTTATTTAATTAGAATCTTATTATTGTATGTTCCATTATCATTTATTTGCATTCTTCTTCCTAGCATTAAATATTTATTTATTAAAAAATATATATATATTTTAAAAAGGAGTGTCTCCTGATGGAATTATTAGAGTCTTGTCTCTACTTTTATCATGTACAACTTGGTCAAACTATTATTATTTTTCCATTGTTTGACTTATGTTTTTTGGATAGGTATGTTGTTCAATTTACTAGTTTCTTTGAGTAGAATTTCCATAAAGATAACTTGTGTTCTTGCACTAAATGATGCTAATGGGAACTAGATAAATTTGGTCGAATGATGTATTCATGGATAGAGGGTCCAATAAAGGATTATCTAACCATGTAGAAAATACACACAAAAAAATAATAATTCAGTAGACAATAAAATATAACTTTATTAACTTAAAATCATAAATGATATTAAAATCTACCATAATAGGATTATAATATGATGCCCAAGCCATTAAGGATATATGAGCACCTTATATGTAAATTTTAAAATTCCAAATACAAGTTTCTTGAGGTAATACTAAATTGTAAGTGTTAATATAGTCCAATCTTTATGAAGCTAGAACAAAAGATAACTACTTTCTAATTATTATGAGTGATTCTTAGCTTGTAAAATACTCGTGTCACCCATAATGTGGTGCATAGCTTAATGCAAAAGGAAATGTGTAATCAAGTTGAAGAAAAGAAAAATGAACAAGGGAAATAAAATAAAGATTCAAATTAATATATAACCTTTTACCTTGTTTATTCATTTCTCCTCAAATTGAGCTAGAAGAAAAGTTTCACCCAAAAATCTCTTGATGTGCTCCTTTGATATATGAAATTTGGCTCCTTATAAAATGAACAACATGATAATAGGATAAAGATGATAAGAGATAAAATAGATAGCATAAGGATATGATGAAGATTAGATAGAAAAAGGAGTAGCATAAGGCTATAGAAGATGTATATAGAAAATACAACAACATAATAGTATGATAATAATGGATCCTCAAATGGGATGAGAGGCCTCTCATTTTTAGAATTTCTATGAGGGGAATCAAGGGCCAAGATAAATTGATTGAGGATTATAGTTTGGGTTAAATTTGTAGTCATGCGAGAAGTGTCACATGAGTGATAAGGGCTAGGTCTAATATTTGATTAGGGAAACACTCTAGGGTATATCCTTATGTGAATGGTTGAGATTTGTAAATGTAGTATGAAATGGAAGGATGAGATGGAAAGTTAATTTTATTTTGGTATTCTTTCATATGTGTGAGGATAATGGTGAGATGGATACTTGTCACATGATGAAAATTTTAGTTTATGATCCATGTAAATGAATTCAATGGCTAAGGGATAAAGTGGAATTAAAATATTGGAGGAAAAGATGATGAGGATTAATTAGCCTAAATTAATTAATTAATTTAGTTGGAGGATTTTGGAGATAAGATTGGCTTAATTAAATAAATATAAATTTATTTAATTAAAGGTGACAAATACGGGTAATGGATAAATTAAATAAATAAATAATAAATATTAATTTAATTACTAGCTAGAATAAGGTGGAATAAAGTGTTGTTAGGTATGATCAATTTTAGGTGTCTACATTTTGTACATCTTTGATATAATGCCATGATTATAAGAAGTGGCATTGTATCAAAGTAGAATAAAATGTAGTGGGTAGGAAGGGATAGAGACTAGTTGTATGATGCTTATTGGGTCTAAAAGTGATAATACACTTCCTAAAAAAATTCACTCACGAGGCCATCATTCTTAGCATGCAAGTGAAATCCATTCATCAAGAGAATATGGAGGGTTAATGGTTAACTCTATGAGAGTGGGTTAGATCTCATACACTTTGAGATCAAATTAGATTCGGGAGGGTATGCCCAAGGGTATACTTTAATAGGTATCAAGTTCACATAAAATATACAATCAATAAACAATTAAAACCAAATCCAACTTGATGTATTGGTCCCAAAGACTATTACTAGACCAAGAAAAATGGTTGTAAATGTCCCTTATATAGTTGATAATATTATGCAAGAATGTACCACATAAAATGTATCTATTTAATATTCACTTGAGAAGGATTACTTGGTTATATCGGTAGTCATGGGTACACTATAAGGACCACTTAAATTAAACTACTAATTAATGTTTTGATTTGATGGTATGTGATTGGTGCAATGGTTCTAGACTAGTGCCTGTCTATTGGACAATAGAGACACAACACTAAGAAGATAAAAAATAGGGAAAGAAGAACATGCAGCTATACATTAACACCAATGGATATGAAACCTTGCAACAAAATATACTTAGTAATCTAGACACAATTGCATTTATTCATTTTCATCAAACTTAGTAGTACATTTGTGTTAGCAAATATGACAAGGGAAAAACCCTAGTTGTAACTACTAATTCAAAATGCATAGCTCAGATCCAAATCCTGCCCAAAATGAATGTTCAAGATCAATGGAGAACATATGTAATTACTTTTAGTAATTGGGTGATATGGCTCCATGAACATGAGTAGATAGAGAATGTAGAGAATGAGTCATGTAAATTTTTTCCAATATTGATTCATCTTTTACATAAATCTAATCCTTATTCGAATGTATCTACATACCTCCAAAATTGTCACAACAAATCTATACCCACTTCAACCTTTTCTAGCTCTTGTAGAAATCTGAGTTAGAATGGGATATACAAAAATTGACCTTGTATCTAGATCAAGTGGGTAAACCATCGAAATCAATATTTATCTTCATGCTCTCAAAACCTAAGGAACATCTAAAGACCCCAAAAAGCTTCATAGGACTAATAATTGCAATAAAAAAGTCTCCAACTAGATTTGCAAGAAAAAATAGTGAGTCAACCAACTATAACAAAAAAATCCAATTTAGATGAAAAGTTTCACATATGACATCAACAAGATGGGATGGAATTAGCATACCATCATCAAAGTATGAATGTGTAAAAATAGGATGGAACTAGACAAATCATTGGAAAGGATAAGTTCACTTAGAAAATAACATAAAAGGAAGACAACATCACTAGAGGTGGATGTGGTAAAATGGATTACATCTTCCCACAAATACTTAACCAATTTTTAGATTTAACTACACTTGTGGAAAAAATATTGAATTTCACTACTCTAGGAACATTTAGATGGTTCCCATAGAAATATCTAAAAATTTGGTTAGGCACATTTTTTTAAATCATAGAAGAATCCAATTGAAGATAGAATCATCCAATTCAACATCAAATTTTAATAGGACCAACAACCGACCAAAAAATAACAAGCAAACAATAGCAATCCAAAATTATGCAAAGCTAAAGGACATGGAAAATATTAATTGAACTAGATATAATAGGACCAAAGGGGAGGTTCATTTGACTAATGGATTCCCACAAGATGAACACTTATCGAAATTCTCACTCATTCTACCCTTTGTGGGGACCAAAAATTAAAATAAAATTTGTTGGGAAATACAACTGGACAACACTATGTGGGAAAAAGACATTTGAACTACACTTGGATTGGTTCGAAGGGGAAAACTTAAAAAGGCATAAATTTCTTTTCTTAGAGAATTTTGCAAAAATTCCAAAACCGACTAAGCCCAATTTTTCATGTTCTACCAACCATGCTAAGAAATTTTGAAAAATAATACCAATGAAACATATCTTAAATTGGTTATAAACTTGGGAAAATATGGCTAAGGAATAAAAGGGGAAAGGAATCAAGAAAAAAGAAAAACAAGAAATTTAGTTCCAACAATGGCTCTAGTTGGAGATGTATGCCTCTTGCAAACACAAAAAGGTTCCAAATCTCTAGGTAGACCAAAATTGGGAATGAAAATGGGACAGACTCATGGGGAAAACAAATCTGTATACATGGTCAGATCACAACCAATCAGCAAGACAAAACATGAACATCAAAGGCATAATTATGAAATAAATTATCATCACAAAACAAACCAAGTCTATAAAGGATGGTCAAAATCATTTACCTTTATCCAAAACCATCCTATTGAAGGAACTAATTTCCCTCAACCCATAACTATATCCTTCACACAACTACAACAAGTAAAACCTTCTCTTTTCTAGAACAAACCTATGTTTACCTCCAAATGAGTGAAGACATGATCCAATATTGACTTTTACATTGTATGGTAATGTTGATGGGTGTTTTTTCACTCTCCAACATAGAATAAAATACACTAAGTATCCTATCCTCTCTTGAAAGGAAATCTTATTTGATCACTCAAATAATCTAACCCTAATGTTCTAGTATCAAGTCTTGACTATGAATTGGATAACTCAATGAAATGAATGTAATATTGTTGGTAGTCACAAGGGGACTTACACTCTTTGAAAACTAAAAACTTTTTTTCTTTGAGACTCAAATTTCTACAGTTCTCTCCTCAACAATGTCTAATTTCCTTGAGATTTAAAACCTCTAATTTGGCTTTCCAACTATGATTTTTGTTTTTTTTTTCTAATTTTACCTCAAATAAACTTCAAAAGGATTAGGGTTTAGAAAACCTAATTTAACCTAAGACTAAAACTGAATTGGAATAAGTAGGGAAGTTTCATAAAATCTAATTTTTCTTCACTAGTTTATCACAACTACACAAAATAGATGCAATATTGAATGGTGATCTAAAGATTTTCAGATTACAAATCATTCATTAAACCCATCAAATCAATGTAATTTAATCAACAACTTATAATTGAACTTAAACATGAAAATGGTTCAAACAAACTATACACTGAAAACTTATAATCAACAAGAGTCAAATGGTATGAACCTGAAACTCCATCAACATCAACTCCAACAAATATTTAGATAAACTAAATTGATTTTAAAAGATGGATCTTGAGAAAACACATGTAGCCATGATAATATTCAAAATTGAACACAAAATAATTCATGAAGATGATTTTTTGTATTAATTTTGGCAATTGATTTTAGAAACAAATACAAGTTCTCTCCTTTTACAATGGAAAAGGTACAACATTTTATAGATTTTCCAATACAAAATGAAAGGCTAAGATCTATTTCTAACCAAAGGCCCAAATTCATCCAAGCTAGGGTGGTTAAAATAGGGCGGTTTATATTTGAGCAGTCCACTTTACATTTAAAACAAAATTAAAAAAACCTCTAATAACACAATACCCTAGGTGAGTTAGCTAGGCATAGGATTTCTTTTGCATTAAAGAAAGATTAGCAATAATTTCAAGATAGATCTTCCTCAAATACAACTCACCCAACATCCTTTTCTCTTTTGGCATATTCTAAAAATCTAGAAAGAGCCCCATTGAGTTCCTCATTGGGAGGCATGCGAATTCTTTTCACCTTAAGTGATAAGGTGACAAAATTAGCATCAAAAACTTTTATCAACTCCACCCAATCATTTTGAGATTCCTTGAATCTATGCATTATGTTTAAAAAAATAGATGCATCCTCAAGATGGTCCTCAATAAGTTTGGAATCTACTGAGTGGGAAAAGTTATCTTTCCATAATTTTTTCAAAATATTAATGTCCAGATTATCTCTAGAAATGGTTTTTCTTTTTAATTCCTTCAAAAATATAATGCAACCATCAAAAATTTCATTCAAATCCTTTTCAATTTTGACACAGTCATTTAAGACTTCATCCATTATTTCTTTTCTAAATTTTAAGGAATGAAATCAATATTCTAGCTCATTAACCTTATCCTCTATCACAATTTTTCCTTTGATTAGAATTAGTTGTGGGAGTTCAATCAACATGATCAAACTAAGCAATTTATTATCATCAACATTCCTACAATTAACAACCATTTTTGGTACCTTCTAAAGACAACTTTGAATAGTGATGTAAACTTGTACCAACTATTGAGATTGAATATATGTAGTCAAATGATTATGATCCCAGCTATCACTAGAACTATTTTATGTGTAGATTTGAACAATAGCAGAGAATTTTATATAATAATTTTAAATATATGTATATAATTTTATAGTGCATACCCTCCAATAATAGACTAAAGGAACACCAAAACTTTTTGGTGACAATGGTGGTGATATTGTCCTTAGAAATATCATTTCTAGTTTTAAATATTTTTCTCATATGAATTTTCAATTGAAGACCAAAGTTATGTGAGTATCGAAGATCATTAGTTCTGGATAATATATTACAAAATCCTATTATCATTTATAAGTTAGGAATCTATTGGTGAAGCCTTGTAGAAGGAACAAAGGCACATCTACACACTAAAAATCTTGTTAGATTTCTTGAAGGATGAAGGATGTCAATAATGATGTCTAAAAGAGTCAAATTTTTGTAGTCACTCTTATAGGAAGAGCAAAAGACAATTATTCTAACTTGAGCAAATGAAGAACTGGTGAAAATTGCTAACAGCTACTTCGAAGACAACACCATAAAAGCTCTATGGAGAAAGGTTCTTTGTGTTATCATGGAGTACATAATTGTGGATGGTCACTTCACCAGGGTCTATAGTCATCACTTTGCCCTGCTCAACCATTTCCGCTACAAGGTCAGGGTTTCTTTCCCCTACTATCTTCTCTGTTCTTTGAGAAAAAGTTTGGATGACCACAAGAAAAACCCAAGAAGATTCCCTATTTTGCATACTAGCTTAATTAGATTAATTGTTGAACATTACCAAAAAATGTCTGTCCCTGCTAATTTGGAAGCCTCCCTTGAGTCTAAGGAGGATGATACTGAACCCAACTACTTGGGGATTTTTCCCAATTTAAGCCTGGCTAGAATGGTTCGTAGCCCGCCCACTGTCCAAATTGGTAAAAAAACCCTAACCACTTTTCTATGAAAGCTTGTGTTGTGCCTAAGCCGAGAAGTCCTACCCTTAAAACCAGAAGTGTTGATAAGAATCCTCCAGCTAAAAACCTTGTTTCGTACTTTGAAGACTCTCCTGACTCTGAGGAGTCTGGTACTTAAAAAAATGCATCCTTTGTTGACCCGTCATTGGATAGAAATGCTAGAACTGGATCCCCTATTACCCCCAACCCTGCTAATACTTGTTTCAACACTGATAGGGATCCCATTGCGGATGTCTTGGATTTAGCTAGAAATAATGCTGATAACCATTTCAAACTTTCAAAATGGACCTTTCATGAAATCAACGAGCTAAAGATAAAAAATTGGGCCCTTCAAAGTAAACTGGAAGATTTGGGAGCCAAGGTTGTGGCGCTTGACAAGAAAGAGGTGGAACGAATAGATCACGATGTCAGCAAAGAAACCCAGTACCAAGCTGGAAAGGATAGAAGGGTTGAAATTGAGTTGGAGAAAATGAAAAATACTGTTAAAATTATAGCCAAGCATAACAATCGAATGGCTAGACACAACACCATCATCATCAATGCCATGAATGAGAAATTGGACAAAGCTCAACAAGGGTCTTTGGTGGTTGATCTCGATGAAATCAATGAAAGAAACCAGGAGGAGGATGTCAGCATTTCTAAGAGAACCAGGGCCAATTTGAAGAGGAAGGCTCCTCCCACTCTGCAAATGATTCAAACCTTCAAGAAGGGTGTTCAAGATATGCAAAACTTGGAGGCTGAGACTGAGTCTGTCCTGAAGACTTTGGGTTAATCACGGCTAGTCTTTTTGTTGGATTTTCTACTAGCTTTTTTTGTCTGACCTTCCTGGTCTTTTGTGGGTGGCTGCTACTTGTTCCAGTTTATTCCTTTTGTGCAGTGAGTTGTTTCTGTTGGACTTTTTTGTCCTTTATTTTCTATTGTAAACTTTGTGGTTTTGGGTCCCTGTAAAACCTATTTTACGCTTTATCAAAAACATATCTTTGTAGAATTTGAGTATCCAAAAATGACTCATAAAAATGTTATTTTTAAAGATGATAAGAAACTATTAAGAGAGATTTGTGTAAGTACAATAAAAAAATTATGAAGTTGTGTTCAAAAATTCTATAAGCAATTGATGATTTCATAAAGAGGGAATATTTCATTAAAGGATTAATTATATAGTTTCAAAGAGAAATCATCCAACACACATTTCTTACACAAAATAAGCATTAGGTGCTACATTATTCATGAAAATGCTTAGTGGACCATCATATGACTTAAACCCTAAATTCAAAGCACAAATAAAACAAATGCTTGTTGGATGGACTAAAAAGATTGAAAATAAGAATAACAATAGAATTTTTGTGCACAAGATGCACAAGTGAGTGTCATATTTCAAACAATTTTCTTATGGTGAGAGCACAAGCAATAGGTAATAGAACATTTCCTAAACTTCCACATATTCTAGAATGTGATATTTTTCATGATAAGGATTCTACATCATCTTTCAATCTATTACAAAAATTATAAGGGGTAAATGTTGACTTTTAATATTTCAAGTTTATCATTGTGCTACTCATGACACAAGCTCCTATAGAGTATCTCATTCATTTTGAATCTGATTTCTTTAATTGGGAAATAATATGAAAAGAGAATAGATGGATCCTTCCTCTTCATATTGACATGATATGGAATTTACTTCCACATTTTCTTTATAATTATTTTATGAAATCTTATAGTTATATTCATGCATCTTTTCCACCCAATTTTACTATTTCGAGGAGGAGACTCTTTGCTACAAAATATATATAAAGTTGTGATAATTTATTTTTATCTAGAATTTGCATCCCAATAGGTAAGGATACCATTATTAAATGTTAGCATGGATGATAACTAACATTTATTTTTATAGGTTGATTAAAAAAAACTAAATTGAGTAAGTTACTAGCAAATGTTAAGGGCCAATTATCTTGTATCAATATTGCACCTATTCCCATGCCAAATAATCACACTCAAAAGTTAAGGGATTCTAAAAATATAATAGGGCAAAAAGTAGAGTAGAAATCATAAGAATTTTGAGTACATTAAGGGCCACCTCTACTAATTTAAATGAATTCAAGTTCTTTTTGAGGAAATTGGTTTATAGCCCAAAAATATTATGATAACTATGCATAAATTTTTAATAGTATCATGTTGAACCCACAAAACCATTCAATATTCTAAGGGATTTAAGACATGGGTACTATTACATTATTCCAATATTCTTGGGATAAAACTAAGCAACCAATTGTGAAATAATATGGCCTAAATACTCTACCTATTGAACTCAAAAGGCACACTTCAAGTTCTTGTAAAAGAGAGATTTTCCCATAAGATCACAAGACAAAGAGAATTAGTCTATTTTCTATTATAAATCAGAATGTTATCAAAGAAGACCAAAATGAATTTAGAAAAGTAGCAATGAAACATTATATTTATGAGGCTCTAAAAAGTAGAGAGGGCATTGGATAAGATGAAGAGAATGACAAAAAATTCATTATAGTCTTTTCGAGTACAAAAGCCAGTTTTAGGAATATCATCTTCTTTAATCTAAATTTGGTGATAGCCTAAACAAAAATCCAACTCAGTGAAAAATCAAGCCCCTAAGAGGTCATTTAGCAACTCATCAATAAAAGGGATAGAGAAATTATCCTTGATGTTTAATTTATTGAGTTCAAAAAAATTAGGCACATCTACGAATCCCCTTGTTTCTTAGGAACCATAATTACAAGAAAGGATTAAGGATTATCACTAGGGTGAATGATACCTTCCTCTTAGAGCTCCTTGTCTATTTTCTAGATTTCATTATTTTTCTCAAATTATTTTTCTCAAAAGGGTACCAATAAGGATGAGTATCAAGAGGATGTATTCTTAGAATGAGGAGATTTGAATGGTCACGAGACCTTAAATGACCTAAGCCTTTGGGTTCCTTCAAACTAGTTGATACTTATCAAGGAGGTATAGCAAATTTGGCAATGTGGGGGAAGGAAAAGGAGGTTGAACCTTGAGAGAATGAAATTTGGATAGAATACTAAAACTCCCTTTATTTAATAATTCTTTCACATAATGGGATTTGACCATCTAAACTTATCCTACCTTCAATACATGTAATATATAAATTATTGACCATCATAGTGAAATTTGAGTGAAATATGGGAATAATAACAAGTGATTGGACCTAAGTTTTGTAACCACTAGACACCCACTACCACATCTACACCACCAAAGGAAATATAAAGTATATTAATGGTCATTGATAATCCCCAAGGTAATTCTAACCTTGTGATGCATCCTCCATAGGACACTATTGTAGATTGGTAATCATAATTTAAAATAAATTGCAAGCATGCACATAGCAATGCAGGTAGTTTTCCAATTTTGAGTTGATAAAATTATGAGTGCTATCACTATCTACTAAGACCACTAGCTTTTTCCTTTTGATATGGGAAATGACCTTAAGTGTTTAGGGAAAATAGAAACATAACCAAGACATGAAAAATATGAGTTTTAAGAATGGATTGTTACTCAAGGAAACCCAATCCATATTTTCAACTTGAAAATTCTTCAAAATTATTGGTCAATATTATAGACTTGATGAGACACAAGCATTTCTCTCAACACTTGTGACTCTTTTTCCATGGTTGATCAAAATTGTAAAATAAGCCCTTAGCTCATTTTTCATGATCTCTTTTGAAAGAGACCATAAATTATTGTAGTTTTAGTGTCTCTATTGAAGACCTCTTTCCTTGATTTAAAAGAGGAAGAAAAAGGCTATATGAGGCCTAGGTATTGGAGCTAAATTAGTCATCACTTTACTATACAATTTATGATAAATCTATCTTATCCAAGAAGGACAACTCTTCTAAGGATATTTGAAAACCCGCATCATAGGTTTTCTAACCTAAAAAGAAACAAAAATTACTTGCAAGGGGAATTTTTTGTGAAAACATGGGTAATAGATCTAGTTCAACTATAGCTATAACCACTTTCTAACCACCAAGATCACTCTAGAGGGAGGTTCGAGCATACGATGGATATTTGTAGATGGCCCTAAATTAGTAAAACTAAATATAGCAATTTTCCTAGAAAGAGCTTTGATACCACTTGTAATGAACCTACAAGATAAAATGTTGAACACATAGAAATATTACGGAAGTGAGAGAAACAAAATGCTTTTATTATCTTCAAAGTGCCACTTTGAGGGGCAATCTCTCGATAAAGCATAAACTTTGTTAAGTTACAACATTTTCATCAATAAACTTTATATTTTGTATATATCTTTTCTTATGTGTAACTTTTTTATTAAAAAATTATTTAGAAACAAAAAAAGAGAACCAATAGACAAGCCTTAAATTAGAACTCAATATCAAGTTCATCTTTTTTCTTGATAGTTAATCCATCTTTTTTCTTATGTGTAATTTATTATATTTCTAAAATAAAATTTAAATTTTATTTATTGCTGCATACAACCTCTAAAATTTCTATTTATTTCATCAAAGAAAATAAAGAGAAATACTCAAACATAAATACAAAAAACTCAAGTATGATAAAAACTAACCACCGTGAACCAAAATACAATAAGAAACAATAATGGAGCCATCAAATCCAAACCATAGAGAAAGTTGGCTCTTGAAGAGCCCTACATGAGCCTAAATATGGCATGGACATCTTTCCGATGCAACACTTGATACGCCAGCAAGAACAACCTCAAACAAATGGGAACGAAAATATTGAAGCCATTCCCACATTAAAAAAAATGTGGCAAAGAAATTATGATCTAATCATACCAAAAAAATATAATAAGAAACTAAAACATAATTAAATGATTAAAACTTTCAAATTTTAAAAGATTAAAGAATGAATTGAAATCCTAAATCAGATAAACCAAACACCTGAATATTTGAAACTAGTCTCACTTTTTCTTAAACCAAGAAAAAATCAACTGTAATAACAAAAATTAAAATACTTAAACCTCTTAATATTCAAAATAAATAAAAATATACAGTGAAAATTATCAAATAACATTCAACATAAACAATCATCAAATTGGATGCTTAGCAGAAAATAGATATCACTATCCATTAATTTGAACTGTCTATTATAACAGCAAAAGGGCGATTGTTTATATATAGTGATACAAATTAAAATAACAGACCATGAAAACTATAAAGAAATCCTTACAAAAACTATCCATATCTTGGATACATGTCTACCAGAGTATTGCAATTATAACTTCTGATAAAAAAAATCCCCTTTCCAAAGCTCCCATTTTGGCACAGGCAGGGAGGACACCGGCAAAAGTTGTCGAGTTTGGCTTTACACCTACTAGTTGCATTTACTTGAATGTTTCTAACCCTTTAACAAATCCGTTCTGTGCATTTCCTGTAGTCATTGCATTCCATACGCCTTGCACCTGCGAAAAACAGTCAGAAAACAGAGATTTAAGTGAAAATTATTCGCAATTTTAAAAGTAACCACAGGCGGCAGCAGGTAGAGCAGTCATGGTTAAGTTGAAACCGGAAGCTGATGTATTAATAACGGAAAAAAAGATGACAGAAGGGAGTTAGAAAGTTCTAAGAAGTCAAAAGGGTTTAGTGTGCGCTCTTTAAGCCCAGCCCATCCGGAATCCAAAAATCTCCAATCACTCATCATCATGACATTCTTCATTGGTACATAGGCATGTTCATTCATTTCCCTACAAAGTCAATGCTTGATCTCAAATACTCATCAGTCAATAACAACCTTGATCTCTTTATAATAATGATTGCTTGCAAAATTGAGATACCATGAAGTTCCTCAGCTCTAGCTGTTACACATACAGGGTAGAAGCAATTACGATGATATCCATTTTGGAGTGGGGATTTGAATAATTTCCTTGAATTCATTGCAAAGCTATCAAGATATGAAACTATCTAGAAGTAATTCTGATTGGTTGAACATCGCTTGTGGTGGATTTCTTGGCTTGAGTGTTCTCTATCCCATATTGGTTGCAATGAGAGCTTAACAACTCCCCTCGCCATCTCTCCAAGCCCATAAAGAAACTGTGCTATTCCTATTACATTACATATACTGTGATACAAACAATATCCTAAAACAAAGCCGCCACAACTGAATTGAGTAACCTACATATAAACCAGAAATTATTACACTTATAAAATAAAATCAAAACCTTTCTAATATCATATTAAATAATAAACCCATCCACATAAACAACCAACAGATTGTGAGAAGCGTTCAGCTTTCCTTCACTAGGTTAGGCAAATTCTGAATACAAATAACAAGACAAGAACAGAATGTTTAAGCTCTACAAACAATTTATGATCATCGAGACAACTTGTGATGAACAAGGAACAAAGAAAGAGGCGAGGGGAGAGTTACTTGAAGGAGGAGGGGAGGGGATGAATCCTGTGAGTCTCTGCATCGAGGGGAGTCGTAGAAAGCAACTGGTGAAATGAGTAGTTGAGGTCATCACAATCGCCGAGCAGAGAGAGAGAGCATTGTCGGAGGTGGCAGGAATGAACCGAACTCCCTCTGCGCTACACTCAACTTAAGGTTTACCATTGTCACCACTTCTCACACGCTTTGCGAATTACTACAATTTTCATTCGTTGGGCGACCCAGCGAAGAGGCATTGTCTAAAGTATTGATGTATTATTATCCACTGGCTTTGTCTGAGAAGCAATGAAAATGCGAAACTTGTGCAGCGCAGAGCAGAGGGAGTTCCGTTCATTGAGGTCTAATTTCAAGCGTGTATATCGAAACATACTACAATGCTATCGTATCAGTTTGATTGAGAAATTAATATTGGGGATGAGGTCCCTTCATGTGACCTCACCTATGTCAGGTCGAAACCATATTGCTGTAGGCCGTCTGTAGACCCAAAAACAGATTGCCGGGTATCGTAGACTATAAAATAATATTATTATTATTATCTTACAAAAAATAGTTCTATTATAATGAATATATATTCTGAATAAAATTAATCTTTTAAGATTATATCATGATAATTAATTTAGTTTTTAATTGAGATGACTTTATATGATCTCATTATTTAGGTGGCAATTGTAATTCTATTATAATGAATATATATTTTTAATGAAATTAATCTTATAAAATCTCATCAATGAGGTGGCAATTATAAGACAATGATAGTCAATATATTTTTTTATTGAAATTAATCTTCTAAGATCTCATTAGTGAGGTGGCAATTATAAGACAATGATAGTCAATATATTTTTTTATTAAAAAATTAATCTTATAAGACCTCATCTTGTAAATGGCAATTACAACACCATGATAATCAATATATATTTTAATTGGAATTATGTTATAAGACCTCATCATTTAGTTGATAATTGTAGTATGAATTTTATTCTATTTTGAATTGAAATTGTGATTATTATATAAAAAATAAATAATACATTTTAATATTATACAAAAAATATATATGATACTTTCAGAGGATTAACTTAGTAAATCAATAATATTGCACATATACTTGTAAGGTATTAATAAACTCTCTTAATTCCATGTCTACACACCTCAAATTTTTATTTCTAAAACCTCATTTACATACACTAAATAGTATAATTAAAGTACATCATTATTTTCATCAAATATCTTATGTGTTATTTTTTGTTAAATTTTTATATTCTCTTATTACAATTGTTACACTATCAACCAAGGGCACCAGCCACATCTACAATTTGATTTGAATCTAGTTTTTCTTTTTATTCCATACATTGAAGTCTCTAGTGATATTTTTTTATTTGTATTGATAATTACTCTTGCATACAAAACAACAATATCAATGGGAAATCCTAGAAGCATGGGATTTGACTCACAAGATGACCTTCGATATTTAGAAGTTGGATCTTCATGAAATCTCCAAAGAATCATACTTTTATTTTAATGGAGAAAAGAGGAAGTGAAAACTTATAAAAGAATTTATATTAAGGCAATTCACTAAGTAGTGAATCTTATAATGACACTTAATTAGCACAATTTTTTTTATTCAAATAATAATATCAAATTATAGTAACAAAGAGAAAATAGATGTATAGTTTTAGACCTTTCATATATATCATTCATTGAAATCAATAAACATAAGCACAATATCAATAAATCTTTAATAGGAAGAAAACTAACAGAAAAATATTTTAGTACAATATACCACTTTCTCTTCATTAGTGAACCAAGAAAAAATTACAAAAGTAAAATACATAGTCTTAGGTGTTCAATTGATTTGAAGAAGCATGCACAAAGGTTAAATATCTATTCATTCCTCTCTATTTTTTGGATCATTACATTTCTTTTATATTAGAGGCTTGTAGGCTACATGATTTTATAGAAGTTACAAAAATCAATTCATTACCTACATGCTTAGGAAAACCTCAATTACTAGATTTTGACCCTTTCAAATGTATGATTATCGATATCCTCTTTTTGAATTACTTGAGCTAGATTAAAATGTCTTGGTTTATGATGTGACCTAGAAATTGTGACTTTACTAAAGTATTATCGTAATAACCCAATTTACTTATAGAAAAATACCACTAATTTATTTCAAGCTAATAAGCGTTCATTCATTCATTTGCATTCTTAGATACTTTTATCCATATGGGATAGGTATTCATCCAAATATGAGACAAGCATCCAAACATATAGGTTAGGCATGTGTTAATGTATAACATGAATTCATCAATCCATTTATGATAGGTATCCACCAAAATATGGTAGGCATCTATTATAAAAGATAGGTATATGCTCTAGCCAAAGTCTTGGACTCATTAGGACCATCCGAGTCCTAAGTCACTTATCTAAAGACCATACAACCCACTTACAAGTGTACTAAGGCAATCACCATTCAAGGATATGTAATTTAATATAAAAAAATCTTGAATCTCACCTCAAAATTAACCCTAAATCCATACGGAAATCAAGTGAATCCTTTTAGGATTCCTTCTGAGTATACAATCATTTATTTTACCTCATGATTTCTTTTCAATTATACATTAAGATTTTATTTGTGAGAAAAAATTACTTAATTTCTAAGTTAAAAATTATATTCTTTAGAAAGTCCCTAACCTCACACTACATATCTTGTGTACTAGTAACCTCCTTCATTCACCAAAATTCCTACATGCACTTCTTCCAAATAAGATAAAAAATAATATATAGTTTTGGTCTCTAGTATATGTTTCATGTAATTGTGTGAGTGGGTACATAACCCTTTCTAAGTTATGTTTTTTCTAGACACTTCTTTGTCAGTTTCCACCAACTCAGGTAAAATAGGGATACAAACCTAATTAAAAATATACTAAACAAGCACAATCCAAGGAGGTGTTTGATGTTGTGTTTGATTGTTATAACTTAATTTTTTTCACTATATTCAATATTTATTAGTTTATTCTATTAGGTATTTAATACCCTACTCCTAAGAGATTTCCTTTTACCACTACATCCCAAATTTGATTAGTTCATTAATTCATAACATAAAATCTAATCAATTTAACATGTCCAACTATAACTAGTTCACTCAACCATGATAGCTATATGATCAACAAATCAATAAATAAAAACCTTAATCATTCAATTGAAGTAATTTTACTATGGTAATAACTTACCATTAGTTGGAAGCATTCTACTAGAAATTCAAATTTGTTAGAAATCTACTTCTTTCTTATTTCAAATAAGCTTCTTAAATTTATATTTATACAACTCAAATCTCACTAACTTTTAATAAATCAAGATAATTAAGAGACCTTATATACAAGCCATTAACTAGGAATATTAGAATTTAATAAATAAACAAAATTTAGAACCCATGACTATAAATGATATCATAATTTAATAAATAAACAAAATTGAGAACTCATGACTATAAATTATATCCCTTGCTAACAATAACCAACAATAAAATCCCACAATAACTATATTAATTCAAATGATAATATTATCTCTTAACAAAATAATTGATCAACAAGAATTTAAATATAGCATTATATACTCACCTTTCCACTAAAAATGGCCTGCATGAATGTTAGTTATTAGTATTTCATATCATATTTAGACCACTAAATCCTTCATATTTATTCCATGAATAACTATCTAGTTAAAGTAATCTATAAAATTATCAATAGTGGCATGGTGTGATGGTTAAATTTGTGTTGTTATTCTTTCCATCAAGGTTCAAACCCCATTGGGGTGTAATTATTGACAATTTATATTGGGGATGAGGTCCCTCATTTGTGACCTCACTGATTCATAGCTTCGGGTCAAAAAGCATTTACTCTAAAAAAAGTGTTGAACATCCAGAATACTGAGAGGGGAGTGAATTAGTATTCCCTAAGACTACTTAAATATGTATTCAAAAAATTTAATCCAATTTGCATAAATGAAAATAAGAAATTTAAACATGCATCACATCCCACAATACAAGAACACTAGATTTACATGGAAAATCCAAGAAGGGAAAATGACAGTGAGGATTAGCTGACAATATATTATAACTGGTTATAATATATTACAAGAATGCTCATTGTCAAGTGGACTCACTATCTAGAGAATAAGAGAGAATGAAGAAAGGGTGGCTCACTACCAAGATTTGAATTGATACAATGCATCTACAATATGTTGGAGACAGTTCCACTAAAG
This sequence comes from Sequoia sempervirens, assembly GCA_007258455.2. Lineage (NCBI taxonomy): Eukaryota > Viridiplantae > Streptophyta > Pinopsida > Cupressales > Cupressaceae > Sequoia > Sequoia sempervirens. The sequence goes on along the minus strand of VDFB02124174.1, from coordinate 2,028 downwards.
CTCAGTATACTAACTTAACACACTTCATGTTTCTCAACACGTACACCCACTCTACTCATCTTCACATCACATTTGCATACTCTACTTAGGAATTTGCATCACACTTTTTATATAGAACACGCATTGCTCACATAATCTCTACAACACTAAAATGAACTTACATTTATGTGCATTACATTTACAAATACCTACAACTTCAATTAGGTCAGCCTAATTAGATGAAACATGTAATACAACAACCTATTGGATCAAGATCCAACCATACACACCTCGTGGCATAAACCAAAAATTGTAACACATCAAAGTAGGTTGGTGAAACACCAAAAAATAATGGATTTCATCAAGGTGTTTGATAAACAAGATGATGAATCGCTATTTTTCTAAGAGGTTTTCACTCAATTACATGCAAAATAAGATGCTAATAACAATAAGAAATGTAACCTAACTATTATAACAACTATGGGGGATGTTTTTAGAGCATAAAAAGTTGTGTAACTCTCTAGAAAGTTGTTTTTTAGCTATGGAGGACTCATTCACCTTCAGTGGTGAATGGGTCCTTTTAAGGTTTCAAAAAGTTGATTTCAAGATCCTATTCCTTGATGTCTACACTCTTGAAATCCCTGTTATCAAGTTCTGGAAGGTTGTAGGCAATTTTGTAGAGCTCTTTCTATGATCTTGCACTTTGAATGACAACTTTAGCAACTTTGCAACTTTAACAGTTTTGCTCCAAATCTTGCTCAACTTGATCTTCAACCCGTAAATTTGCAATCACACACTCAAGGGAAGAAAAACTTATTGATTTGTTAGTGAATGGGGGTTCACCTCAGTCAAACCCCTTGTAGTTAATTAAACGGGTATGTGCGAGATCATCATGGAAAAAACAAGCCCTTAAGTGGCAATGAAAATTCAGAAAAATCAAAGTTAGGCAACTTGACGTAAAAATTTAATAAGCATTCTATATTATTTGAAAATATGTAAGAATAGAATTGAAAATTGAAGTTTCCTTAAACTACTGGTTTATTTTCTTAAGGCACCTTATTTGGTAAAAATTGAAATTCTCAAATTTAGGTAGTTACCCCGAAAGTGGCCAAGTAGGTGTTCATTGACCACCCCAACCATAATAAAATGATAATATTTTTTATAAGATTTTAGATATAAGTAGAATATTCTACGTCCATTGCCATTTTTTATAATTTTTTCCAAGTAATAATTAATTATATCTTTTAGTACAACTTTAAAAAATATAAAACTGCATGTCTCAATTAATTCACTCCCTTTAACTTGGTCAAAAACCAAGGAAATTCAAGTAATCCCATATTATGTGAAGCATATAATGTGACGCATGTTTTGGATTCAAAAAATGTGGTACCATTTGAAAGATATAGATGTTTTTCAATCAGACTATCAATCAAGACTTTAGTCGTAATTCTAATAGAAAATGAATAATAATTATTTATTAGATTCAAAGTAAAGTATAATTTATATTGGTGGAACGTTGAGAAGCTCCTTTACAAACCCTTTTCGTTTCATCAATTTTGGGTAAAAAAAAGTTGTCAGCCACATGGGCGAAGTCTGGAAAAGCAAGGTAAGTTGTTAAACATGTTTTTTGTGTTGACTTCTTAGGATTGGTAGGTCCGAACCAAATTCCAAAGCAAGCCCAAGGCTAATCCCTAGGCATTAAATTTTGTGTTAGAAATATCAGATATCCGATTTGAATCCGATATCCAATATGTTTTATATAGAGTTTAAAAAATGTTATACAATTTATGATATATGATTTAAAAAATGCAATAAAGTTTATAATTTAATATATAATATATACAATATAGTTTATAATGTAATATATAATGTACAATTTATGATAATCTCTTACCGAATTATGTATTTAATATATAATATATTATATTATTGTGTATAATATTTAAATATTATTTAAATATTTTAGTTAATGTATAAATATTTAAATATTATCTATTTCCCTCTCTCTCTCTCTCCATCTCTCTCTCCCAAGTCTCTCACTCAATCACT
>VDFB02124173.1:0-29136 GCA_007258455.2 Sequoia sempervirens | reverse complement strand
GAAAACCACCGAGGATTGGTTCCAACAAGTCACATATTTCAGAAACATGGGAATCAGCAGGGCTGTGCGGACAGCCAACAAGTTCTTAGACTTGATGCAATCTCTAGAGGGCACAAAGAGACTCTGCACCAATTTACCCACCACCTATGACTCCACCCTCCCAAGAATTGAAACCATCCTTCAGATGCCTAAGAACACATGGGAAGAGAAGCTAGAGCTAAAAAAGGAAGATCATTGGCTAGTGGATGTATGGCACAGAGACCTCGATAACTGGAAGGAGAGGTTAGAGCAGATCTTGAGCAGAGTGGATCCGGATATTGAGTGGACCAAAGAAATCCAGGCAGAGTGCGCTGAGTACCTGAAGATAATGATGGGCTATGATATGCCCACTATGCAAATGGATATAGAAAAGATCAAGCCATACTTCCAAGAGAAAATGAAGGATGGGGCAGCCGGAGAAGTCACAACAGAGTTCTTGAGTTTTGCTGCCCGTGCCTTCGACCGATCAGAACTGTTCAAAGACCAAGGCTTGAAGTATGATGAAGATTAGAAAAGGATGGAAGAGAATGCCAAGGAGTGGAGCTACCAGGAATTGTGATGTGAAATCCTTTAAATCGACAAGCTCCAGGCCGTCATCCTCAAGTACATAGGACACGCAGCTTCTGAGGAGCGAGAGGACAACCCAGCAAAAGAAGAAGACCTCCCTGAAGAGTAGCTACAACAAAGGAAACAACAATCAGCTACAGGATGAAAGAGCTATAGTGTCATCCACAAGAGGACAAAATAGGGAAGAGACAGAAATGTAATTTTTAAATTGAGATCTATTTGGGGTAGGTGAAACCCTATTTTCTAATGAATCTTGGCCACATAATTGTAATGAATCTTAGCCATTCATTTAACTTTTGAAACTATAATAGGGCACTCCCATTTGCAAAAGTGAGTTGAGTCATTGTAAAGACATGTTGATGAAATTTTATAAGAAAAGACATTGGACTTGGTGCATTTTCTTGGTTTCTCTCTATATTATTTGATTCATTCTCCAATTTCACATGTTTGGCTTTCTAGATCTTATGGCTGTTTAGTTAGTCGCTTACTTCTTTTGGATAAATCTTAGAATGTTGTTGGGTGATTGTGAAATTTTTTTTGCCTTGTTGATGATCCCTTAGTCCATACTTTTTGCTGTTTGTCGAAGGTAGATAGTCAGTAAAGTTAAATTGGATCGATTTTAAAGCTTCTCCAAACATTTATCTTTGATCCATGCATGTATGTGGTGGATGAAGGATGAAATATCTACAGCACTTAGAAGATAGCACAATTTCTATGATACTGTGAAATCCCTGGTTAAGTAGGATATGGTTTTAAGGAATTGTCCATTGCAGGAACTCCATTGTCACTATTCATAGCAAGCTTCAGACTTAGGAACTTTTCCTCTCCTTCGCCCTTTTCCTTTTTTTAGTAACTGACCTATGCTAAGGTTCATTGCACATTGTAAAGCCAAATCCAACCACTAAATGGAGTTCAAGATTGTTGTTTGAACCTACAACCAACTCATAATAGCTTTTATCCCAAGAACTCCATTTTCAGATCCAACTTCCATGCTTTGTATCCACACTTTGTATTTTCTGTAAGACCACCTTGTGATTCTAGCAAATCACATCAAACTACTGAGGTATCTAAGCACTGTCATGACCTGACATCCGAGAGACCTTGGGATAGTGTTCTCAGAATTGGACAGGGAGATTGTTCAAGAGAGGTAGTGCACCTATACCACCTCGTTGAGAAGTGCATAAAAACACCATCAACAAAACCCTATATTCTTCTTCACTAAAACTACTACTTTCCTAATAATCGATTACAATTATTTATATCATGTCCAGGGATCAAGAATCCTTTGCGTCGGCCAAAGATTATTACAATCTACGATGAAAGAAAATGTAACGTGTGTGAGCAAGGTCGTCCTTCAACTTTGAATTTCCCCTCAACGGGTGCATAGGATGAAGTGTGGACCAAAACTAAGTTCGACAACACTCCATAGAATAATTTGAGTCATGCCACAAAGATTCGCAAGTTACGGGAAGGATTTGCAAGAGAAAAAATTAGCCATTATGCTTGAAATTATTTTGGTGCTTTGTTCTAGAAAATTTCACTTAATTGGAAGCAATAACTTGCTGGAAAAAGATCCAATTGCTCTGAAATATTTGAATAAGGAAAATGAACATGTCCTTGATGAAAACATAGATTTGTAGGGTCTAGTGAGCAAATATGATGGATCTGCGAACTTGAATTGAACAAGAACAAAACTAAAAGAAAATATTTTTGGTTGATGTAGATTGCAAAGAACCAAGGATGCTCCTGCATTAGACATCTGGGGTTAATTGAAAAGTGAGTTCCTCACTTTGCTGGAGCTAAAGGAAAACCAATATGGTCTACCTCAGCCTAAAAATCCAAGAAGAATCTTCCACAGGTCTACCTGTCCATTTCACAATATATTCTTTGTACTGTCTTCCACGCATCTTCCTCGCATCTTTGACATCCAAAATCTCTTTTATCTCATCTGATTATTTCTTAGGATACTCTTTCTCCAATTTTACTTTACCATATTCACTAAATTCTGCTTCATGGTACTGATGTAGATCGACAATGTTGAATATAGGTGATATATCCATGCCATCTGGTAACTCCATTTCATATGCATTTCTTGAGTCAAACTTCTTCAAAATCTTACAAGGGCTAAACTTCCTCATCTTGAGCTTATTATATGTACCAACTAGAAATCTTTCCTTTCTCAAATACACCATCACTTCATCTCCAACTTCAAATTCCTTATGTCTTCCTTTTTCATCTACTTTCTCCTTATATTTGATGTTCATGTCTTCCAAATGCTTCTTGACCTGATCATGCACTGTCTTCATATGTTCTGCAAATTCTTCTGCTTCTGCACTTATTTTGTCTTCATTACTGATGTCTCTTAATTCCAATACTCCTTTAGGATGAACTCCAGTAACAATCTCAAAAGGTGTCTTTCTAATACTCTCGTTCACTGAATTATTGTAAGAAAACTTTTCTTGTGTATGGACTAAATCCCAACTTCTGGTCTTCTCTCCAACTAAACATCTTAGCAAATTCCCCAAAATCTTGTTTACTACCTTTGTCTGTCCATCAGCCTGTGGGTGAAAAGTAAAATTGAACTTCAAAGCTATCTTTAACTTCTTCCAAAGTGTCCTCCAAAAGTAACCAAAAAACTTTGTATCTCTGTCTGAAATAATACTCCTAGGTAATCCATGCAATTTGACCACTTCCTTGAAAAAAAATCTACTACATGTACTACATCTGTTGTCTTCTTACAAGGTATGAAATGGGCCATTTTAGAAAATATATCCATCACCACAAATATAGAATCATTACCTCTCTATGTCTTTGGAAATTCAAGTATGAAGTCTGTTGGAACCGTAAAATTCTAATGATTTTGCATATTTTTTCGTACCCCTGAGTCTCCATATGAGTCCTCATCATGAGCACAAGGGCCTTCCATCATGACATTCTGCTCACACTTTGCATATTTTTATCCCATAAATCCATCGAGTCATGCATTTTTTCATGTTGTGGTCCATATCGGCATGAGTCTATCTAGGTCTCCTCGACCCATGATGCTTTTGTGCTAACATATGTTTGTTGCAGGAATATTGGCATGACTTCTTCACTGTCACAGCGATCGACATTCACCTATGGGTATCTATCAGCAAGACATTCATGTGGTTTTGGCAACACAGGAAAGGTCTATCGACAGCAATATTTTTCACCGGGGTGAGGTCTCCTCGAATGGGTCAGGTCTCACCAACTAATACATGAGGAGGTTTATCGGTGTGAAAGATCCTTCATCAACATTGTGTCTTGGCGAGTTTGAATTGTTACATTGATCGACAACAAGAAGATTCATATCGGTAAAACTTATGTAGCATCGGAGTATTGTTATAGCAAACCCTTTTGGTCTCACCGACAAACACATTAAAGATTCACTTCGGCTAGACATGTTGCTTTGGTGTGAGAGGATACCTGTGTCTTAGTGATTTGAGGATTGTATTAGGGAACCCCTCTCGGTATAACAAACAGAATGTTACAACGACATACAAGAGGTAAAAGGGCTCTAGATGAAACATAATGAAATCTATATGATGTTTCCCCGACTCTAATAGGCCATGGCAAAAGCAAATAGAACTAAGGGACGACTAACGATAAAATTTCCTTTAGCATAACTGTTGGGTGGTCTCAGTGACTGTTTCATTGATGATTAACAAACATTCAAACACTGTGGCAGACATGTGAATTCCTAAAACTGATTTTGCAGGCTGACATGAGATGAGCCTCGATGCGTGGTAGGCCAACATGGGATCTCAATATGATATGTTTTTCTAATACGGTGTATAAATATACATTTTGTGATTGTAAAAGGATCATCAACTATTAGTTATTCAATACAGTAGGAAAATTAGATGGATATAGTGCAATAGATTTATCAGACTAGAGACTATGATGCATGTTTTCATAATGGAGGTATTTATGAAAGTCAATTGATGTTGCTGCACAATTCAGGTGTCAATTATCTGTTGAATTTAATGAAAGAATTGCTAAGTTGTCTCCAAGATGATTTCTTTCTAATTGTTTAGATTGATATAACAAGTTATATCCAATTCATCAGTACACATTTTCTGTATCTGTGTGGTTAATTGAGTGGTTCTTTCAAGCAAAGATTAAATCCTTTTAGTTGATCATAGTAATCAAAGAGATTCATTTGGATGGTTAAAGTAGAGCTTAGTAGTCACAATTTTGCATGTTTATTCAAGTTGTAAACAAAATATATGCCAGATAATTTGATTTTTCTCCAGAGAAGTGTTGCTCATCTTGATTTCATTTGACTCCACATACCGAATAAGGCACTAGTCTCTGCACTTCATTATTTGGATTCATTCAGTTTCTTTACATCTGTTAGTTGAATATTTTAGGATTTAGATTAGAAGATTGCTATCAAGTTTGATTTCATTTGTTCACTTCCATTTGCCATTGTGGACAAGTCACTGTAAGAGAGATAATCATAAGTCAAGTCTGCTTCATTTAGAAAGGTACACCCGCCTAGGTTTAGCAGCACCTGAAGAGTAGAAGGTTAAATTCTTTTGACCTTGTCTGTTACCCTGAAACGTATCAAGAGATTGGCAGCCTCTTGAGGCATCTTGCCTATGTTTTTGAGAGCTAACAAATTGGCGACTCCACTGGGGATACATTCAGAATCAAGGCCTTTCATAGAGTCAGAAACATTGTACAGACTCCGCTAGAAATAAGAAACGTCAAGTATTTTCTCATTTTGATAAAAGTGAGTGGCGAGTCTGAGAGAAATTTTGTAGTTGTTCAAACATGAATGAAAGAAGATCTCAATATAGGGGAGGTCATACTGGAGCTCCTACTGACAGCAATAAGTGGACACACAGAGATGACAAGGTTGATAAGGGAAAAGGGATAAGTGAGGACATGTGCTTAACAGATAAAGACAAAGCATCCAAAGCACATTGTGAAATATATGATCGCTATGATACATGGAGAAACAATTCAAGTGCAGAGCCTTGTACTCCAGAGGATCAAAAAAATCCTTTCTCTTTTCTCGATCCTCAGAAGCAGGCTGAGTTTAGAGCTGAACTAGAGGCTGAATGAATAAGAATTCAGCATGAATATGATTAGAAGATGGAAGGTAACGAAAATGAGTTTATTGATCATGAGCTTCTTGAGGAGGTAAAAGCATAGTTTGAATTACAGAGGAAGGAGATAGAGGAACTAAAGGCTGAATTGCTGAAAGCCCAAATTACTGCTCAGACAGCTGATTGGCCCCCAAAGTATGTACCACTTCATAAGTAGGGTAATCATGGTGCAGGACCTTCTGATTCACCAATGTTTCCTCACCATCAGATATGGAATCATTACAAGCAACCAAATCATCCACCTCATATTCCCATGCAACATACAAATATGCAGCCACCTCATGGTAAACCTTATGTCCCATAGCATAATGCACAATATGATCGAGGGCAGTTTGATTTGGCGGGGTTTCATTTATACCCTTACCCTATGGATGGCGGTACAGAAGTGGTTCCTGCCACTCGGTCCAGTCCATTCCATTTACACATGGGGCTATTTATGATATCACTTATTGAGGATGCCAGGGATTGGTTCAACAGCATGCCAACATTTTCAATTAATTCTCTTCAAATATTCCAGGACCGATTCCTAGAGCAATATGGGAATCTAAATGCACCAAATGTAGCTCTTCATGAATTGATGCAAATTCAAAAAAATCAAAATGACTCAATTTATGATTTCAACTGAAGATTCAACAAGTTGTAGACTAAAGTACCTCCTGGATCAAGGTTGCTAGATTATGTAGCATTGAGTGTTTATTTAAATGCATTTGATCCTAAGATAGGGTATGAACTGAGAAATAGGTTCCCAAGAGATCTAGCTGAAGCTTAGAAGATAGCACTGACAATTGAAAACAACAGGAAAGCTACTGGTATAATTAGTAAAAAGACAACCCTAGGGCTTCTCAGCAAAGCAACAATTATCAATATAGACAGGAAAGCACATACAAGAATGAAAGGACAAGGTTGCATGACATGCCTTATAATACAGACTGGAAGATGGAAAACCTATAACAGCTAGGCCAAGAAATAAAGAGACTCCTGATCCATTGAGGCAGAAAGGAACCTATATGGTGAGTAACAATTACTTTTGTGAAGCTTGTGATAAGCCACATTCCCCAGACTATTGTGTTGTAGCCCAAAGGGTGCAAGAAGAGGGAATGTTGATGGAAAATAATGGAGAAGATCACACAGTGTATTTGACTTCAAATACTTTTCACCATGTTGAAGAAAGATACTCATCTTCCAAAGATGAAGGTTATGAGTATGATGTTTCAAATCAGAAATATAATGTCCATATGGCTGAACAGCAGGTCCTTTATAATTTTGAAGAAGATTATATAGAGCCAGATTCAGTTGAGGTGCCTGCTCAATACAGTATGAGAAGACTTACCAAAGATGAAATAGAAAGACTAACTGTTGTTGCAGTTGAAGAAGCAAAGATTAAATATTGACTGAGAAATAGAATAGTAAATGAGAAAGAAGGTGTCCCTAAGGGAATTCTTATAAAAGATCAGAAGGTGACTCAAGGGACTATGAAGAAGCTAGAAAATAGACAGCCTGATAAGAGTGAACAGAAGCCTGTCCAAAAAGAGGAAGTGAAGGAATTACACAAAGAGATGCAAAAGTCTGACCAACCTAGTAAAAAAGAAAACAAAGGAGAAACGCTAGAATAGAAGAAGATTGTTAAGGTGGAAGGCTCTTCCTTTGACTTCACTCAGGTGTTATCCAAAGTAAAAATGTTTGTTCCACTACTTGAGATGATGAAAATTAAGGAATACAAAGATAGTGTTGTTCAATTGATCACAAATAGAAATGAAAAACATATGAATACTGAAAATAGAGTAGCTATTAAAGCAATCAAGAAGCAAGAGAAATTAAATATGCCAGAAGTCTACTTGAGTGATATATTAACAACTCCCTCGCAAGTTAATCCTTTTTTCACTACACTACTTATAAATAACAAACTATCAAGGAATTGCATGATAGACTCTGGTGCTGCTATAAATATCATGCCAATAGGAGTCATGAAGAAACTTGGCATGTGGGTTGATACATATGAAGGGAAGTGCTATGCAATGGATAACAAACCTGTTCTTGTGGTAGGCATTATGAGAGGTGTTGAAGTCAAATTGGCTGCTTATCCACAGCTGGCTTATGATATAGATATCACAGTGATTGATACTCCTCCTCAGTTTGGGATGCTTCTATCAAGGTAGTGGACAACAACAGTCAGGGGAAACGTCTAGTTTGATCTGTCTTATGCTACAATTCCAATGAATGGTCAGGAAGTCAAACTGTATAGGGAGCCAAGAATGAACCAGCTTGTTGACTATGTACCACAAGACTAGATCATTTGTTTTTGTGATGTTGATCTTAGAATTTTTAAGATAGAATTAGCCTAGCCAAAATTAATCAATAGTGATCCAATTGAAAAGCATGTGGCATAGAGCTGCAATGAAGTGTGGAAGATGTATTTTGATGGAGCATGCAACCAAGAAGGTAATGGAGCTGGGATTGTATTTATTTTACCTGAAGGTATTACATTTAAATATTTATTCCTATTGACATTTGAATGTACAAACAATGTGGCAGAATATGAAGCTTTGTTGATAGGTCTGAACATAGCTGTGAAACATAAGATAAAGTTGCTGGCTGTTTTGGGTGATTCTAAGTTGGTTGTTTCACAAATTAAGTCAAAGTATGCAACAAAGCACAAAAGATTGAAACAATATAGGAATGTTGTATGGGAAAAAATTGAGTTGTTTGATGCCTTCTCAATTGAGTGGATTGACAGATCAAAGAACATAATGGCTGATTTTTTAGCAAATGTGGCACTGAAAAGAGATGATATTACATTGGCTGGGATATCACATATTGAATTCAAGACAAGGCCTGCTATTCCTGATAACATTTACAGTTGGAAGGTCTTCAATGATGATACTGAACTTTTGAAATTCCTTCATTGTATAGATCAATATGAATCCCAAAAAATTGACTTCAATGCTTTTGTTGAAGAAGTGGATGGGAAGCAAACAGTGTTTGGCAAAGAGATCTTACAACTCAAAACAAATAAGCTTCCTAAAGGCTTAGTGGCATTGGAGAGGATGTATGATGGAAATGAACGGTCCTTTATGAAGCAAACACCAGTCAAAAGGGAAGATATTGAAGAGATTAATCTGGGGACTGAGATGGCACCAAGAAAGGTGTACATAGGAAGGAAGATAAGCCCTACAATTAGGAGAATGCTGATAGAATTGCTGAGGAAATATAAACATGTGTTTGCTTGGTCTTATAAATATCTGAAAGCATACAGGGAGGATTTGTTTCAACATGAAATACCATTAAAGATAGATGCTAAACCATTCAGACAAAAACAAAGACACATAAATCCAACACTGGAGCCTAAAATGCAAGAAGAATTGACAAAGCTCAGAGATGGGGGAATCATCAAACCAATCAAACACTCAACGTGGGTCTCAAACTTGGTCCATGTGAGAAAGAAAAATGGAGATATCAGATTGTGTGTGGACTTTAGGATTTTGAATATGGCATCTCTCAAGGACAAATATCCTCTACCCAATATAGAGGCTATATTACATAACATGACAGGGTGTGAGCTATTGTCTATGATGGATGGGTTTTCAGGGTATAACCAGGTTAAAGTCAAAGAATCTGAGTAATATAAGACAATGCTTACAACTCCTTAGGGAACGAATGTCTATATAAGAATTCCATTTGGCCTCACTAATGTAGGAGCAACCTTCCAAAGAGCTATGGACATGGCATTTGCAAATTTGATCAATGCTATCATGGTGGTGTACCAGGATGACCTGACTGCTTATTCAAAGAAGGCTAAAGATCATGTACAACATCTGGAGAGGGTATTTATTAAAGCCCTATAATATGGTATTAGCTTAAATCCTAAGAAGTGTCATTTTTTAGTCACAAAAGGTAAGCTTTTAGGACATATTTTTTCAAAAGAGGAGATTATGATAGATCTTGAGAGGGTTGAAGATATTGACAAAATTCTTGTTCCCAAAACTGTTAAAGCTATGAAATCATTCTTTGGATAGATTAATTTTGTTAGGAGATTTGCTTCTAACTTTGCTGAGATCATTAAGCCCATATCAAAAATGTTGAAAAAATGACAGAAAATGGAATGGACTGCAGAAGCCTTGGAAGCTTTTATATCTATCAAAAGCGCCATCAAGGAGGCTCTTGTCCTTAAATCTCCAGATTTTGCAAAGCCTTTTCAGATATTTTTATTTTCTTCAATGCACACTATTGCTGCTGTTATGTTACAGAAGAATGAGGATGGTCATGAACAACTTGTGTCTTTCTTCAGTAAGTCATTACAAGGGTCTGAATTGAAGTATGATATAATGGAAACACAAGCATTTGCATTAGTGAAGGCTAAAGAAGCTTTCATGCCATATCTTGTTGGAGCAAAGGTGATTGCTTATGTCCCCCACGCAGCTGTTAAAGATATTTTGACACAATCTGAAATAACATGAAAGAGATGTAGATGGATTAACAAAATCCAAGAGTTTGACATGAAGATACATATTACTAAGCTAGTGAGTGGTCAAGGCTTGGCTAGGTTGATGGAAAAATCGAATATTGAAGCAAATCAAGTCTGTAATGTAGATGAAGAGACTGCAGTTGCAAGCATTGAGCATACTTCTTGGTATACAAATATCTTGCATTACCTTAAGTACATGAAATGTCTAGAGGGATTGAGTGACAGCCATAAAAGAACTTTAAAGTTATAGGCATCTAAATATGTTTTCATGGATGGGGATCTATTTTGGAAGAATAGGGATGGTATACTGTTATTATGTCTGGATGAGTTTCAGGCCAAGCATGTTTTAAGTGAAATGCATGAGGGAGTTTGTAGAGGACATTATTCAGGAAAAAAAACTACACAAAAAATTCTCAGGGTAGGTTACTACTGGCCTAAGGTTTTCAATGATTCTTTCAAACACAAGAAAATGTGAAGCCTACCAGAAGTTCTCTAGAAAATTGAAGTATCAAGGAGCTTTGCCACTTTGACCCTTGTAGGCTGATGCCCCTTTTTATCAATTGGGAATTGATTTCATTGGAGAGATATAGGAAAAATCAAGAGGACACAAGTGGATACTGATAGCCACTGATTATTTTACTAAGTGGGTAGAAGCAATCCCAACCAAAAGGGATACAAGCAAAGTGGTGACAAATTTCTTGATGGACAACATTATCACTAGATTTGGTACACCACTGAGGTTAATCACAGACAATGGGATGTGGTTCAAGTCAAATAAATTCAATTTTTTTTGTGACACATATGGCATTACTATTTCTTATGCAGCTCCTTACCATCCACAAGCTAATGGTCAAGCAGAGTCTAGTAATAGGAGTCTTTTGAAGATTATAAGGAGATTGTTAGGTCAGAACAAGAACGCTTGGGATTCAAAGTTAAAACTGGATGTGTGGGCTGATAGGATTACTATGAAAAGGGCAATTGGAAAATCCCCTTTTGAATTGGTGTATGGAGCACAAGCTAGGATGCCTTTGCATAATTTGTTACCAGTCTACAAGTTTGTCCTTTAGGAAGATTTGGATGTTCCTGAACCTATGCAAGAAAGAATGGAGCAACTATTTGAACTTGATGAAATAAGGAGAGTTTCCCAAAATCAAAACATGAAGTTACAGAAACAGATGAAGTATTTATTTGACAAGAAGGAAAAGGATAGAAAATTTGAAGAAAATGACTTGGTGTTGATGTGGAATGCAAGGTGTCAGGAGAAATGTAAGCATGATAAATTTGAAGTTTTGTGGCTGGGACCTTTTGTTGTTGTTGGAAAGAAGGGTGAAGATTCATATTATCTACAGAATATAGTTGGTGAAGATCAGGAATTTCCTGTTCATGGGCAATTCTTGAAGCATTTTTTCTCTTGAGCAACACAGAGGATTAAGGGTTGCCAGTGCATGGACAACTCTTGATGGTCCTCTTTAAAATTATTTTCCATGCATAGTAGTTTAGGATTTTGTTCATCTCCATTTTACATTCACTTTCCTTTCATTCCATCATGCTACATGTCCATTTCCATTCTGCTCACTAATTCATCATTTTGTGTCTGGTCTGCTTACCCAAAGATCTAGATCCTTGCAATGATCTTACTATCATTCATCTCTAGATGGAGCCACTGTTGGAACTGTAAAATTCTGATGATTTTGCATATTGTTTCATACCCCTGAGACTCCATATGAGTCCTCATCATGAGCACAAGGGCCTTCCATAATGAATTCTGCTCACACTTTGCATATTTCTATCCCATAAATCCATCAAGTCATGCATTTTTTCATGTTGTGGTCCATATCGGCATGAGTCTATCTAGGTCTCCCCGATCCATGATGCTTTTGTGCTAACATATGTTTGCTACAAGCATATCGGCATGAATTCTTCACTATCACAATGATTGACATTCACCTATGGGTATCTATCGGCAAGACATTCATGTGGTTTTGGCGACAGAGGAAAGGTCTATCAACAAGAGTATTTTTCATCGGGGTGAGGTCTCCCCAAATGGGTCAGGTCTCACCGACTAATACATGCAGAGGTTTATCGGTGTGAAAGATGCTTCATTGGAATTATGTCTTGGCGAGTTTGAATTGTTACATCGATTGACAACAAGAAGATTCATATTGATAAAAATTATGTAGCATCAGAGTATTGTCATAGCGAACCCTTTTGGTCTCACCAACAAACACATTAAAGATTCACTTCATCCAGACATGTTGCTTTCGGTGTGAGGTCATAGCGAATTTACATTGTCATACCGACTGGTGGCCAAAAGATACATATCGATAAGAGTTAGAGTTATCGAAGTGAGGTCTTGGTGAGTGATCTTCGGTCTCGCCGATATTACACATGGAGTTTCTATCAAAAGACATCTCGGTGAGACTAATGTGACTTTAGAATAAGTCTTGACGAATTCAAGTGGGTCTCAACGATGGAACACATGAGGACTATGTCGGTATAGGAATTGACTTGTCTCAGTGGCACACAGGATGGAGGGTGACTTTCGGTATAACGAAGTATTATCTGTAAGATGTCTCCCCGATATCATGAGGTCACAATGATACTGAATGAAACAAAAGTGCATCTCGGTGAGAGGATACCTATGTCTTAGCGATTTGAAGATTGTATTGGGGAACCCCTCTCGATATAACAAACATAATGTTATAGTGACATACAAGAGGTAAATGGGCTCTCAATGAAACATAATGAAATCTATATGATGTTTCCCCGACTCTGATGGGTCACGGCGAAAGCGAATAGAACTAAGGGACAACTAACAATAAAATTTTCTTTTATCAGATTTTCTCTCATTGAACTTTAGGGTATACACAACTAATTTCCTTTGAAAAACATATCCTCTTGAATGAAATAATTGAACCATAGAATCCTATCTCCCAAGACTGGTTCTTTACAAGCTCTCCAAGGTTCTACAAAATCTGGGTCTTCCTCATACAAGTTCTTCAATTCATCAAAGCCTAATACCTCCACTCTCATCTCTGTTAGTAAATTCCTTCTCCTACTCAAAGCATCAACAACTCTATCTGAATTTCCACTCCTATGGTTAAAAAAAAAAGTATAACTTTGCAAGAATTCCACCCATGTCATGCATCTCTGATTCAACTTACCTTGACTATTCAAGTATTGAAATTCCTGATGATCTGTATACAACACAAACTCCTTAGGCAACAAGTATTGTATCCACTTCTTCAAGGCTTGAACTATGGCATAAAACTCCTGATCATACACTGAATATCTTCTCCTAGCATCATTCAATTCCTCACTGAAATAAGCTACTGGTCTCCCTTATTGACTCAATACTGCTCCAATCACACATCCATGTTGGAAATATATGCCTCAATCATCACAGGCTATAACCTCTTTTACAACCAAGTCAGTGTTATATTTTCTATTTTTGGCCGACGAACAGATTTGTAGCCTTATGTTTGGTACTGGTTGCTATAACCTTGCAGGAGTCTCACCGAACGCTTATACATTGGAGTCATCAGGATAACCTATGGTGCCTTGGTGAGAAGTCTTATCGAGATATTTTGTCTCACCAATAGTATGTTACATTTTGTGGTCTTCGGCGTATCTTATATACGTCAGTGACAAGTCCTATCGATGTGGAGTGTCTCGCCTAAAGCTTCACCTTTTGAAGTCATCGGGGAGATTTGGCTAAAAAGAATACTATCGGTAAGAAGTCTTATCGATGTGTGAATATCTTTTTGAACGGTTATACATTAGAGTCTTCGGTGTGACATGTGACTTCACTATGAACTCCTGGCAATATGTGTTTCTCTTGCCGATGTTCATTGGGGTAACATGAATGTCTCGGTATGAAGTCTGGGTGATGCGTTAATGTCTTGCCAATGTTGTAGTTTATTCTCGGTATGACTCTGGGTGACTAGTGGTGCTCGGTATGACTTGTGAGTATTTGGATTAATGTCTTAGCGAGAGTGGTAAGTCTTGCCGACCATTTGGTGCTCAATGTAACATAAAGACCTTAGAGTAAAGTCTCAGCGATGAATGTTAGTCTTGGTGACTGCTGATCACTTCGGAGAAAGTCTTAAAGCTTCTGTGATGATGTTTCCACCGATAGTGATATGTCTTGCCGAGTAGATGAACACTTCCGTATCAAATACGGCATCTGCTGTGATGTCTTAAAAAGGATAAGTCCCATCGATTGTTTGATACTTCAAAATAAATATGCAAAACCGCCGCTGGAAGGTCTTGGTGAGAGCGAAATGTTTTGCCGATAGTATGACTCTTTGGTGTGACTTAGGATATCGATATGTGGTCTCACCGAAGAGCGATAGTCTTGCCGAAAGGAAAACTAAAGTCAATGCAACTTGTGAGCTCAGTAAAACATCTTGGCGATAAGGATGACTCTTGGCGACATCGATGGTGAAGCCTTTGGGCATCGAGGAGACACTTCTTGTGTCTCACCGACATGCCAACACAGGTTGATCGCTTTGACCAAGAGAATACCATCCTACATGGTGAATCAATGGCCAATCAGAGGAGGAAAATGGGAACTATTGCCATGTCTCATTGTGCCTTAAGAGGCAGCCTCGGTTTTATTGTGAAATGATATGAATATAGTCCGAGTAGCAGATAATATCCGTCTCTGATGGATCAATGAATTGTTGTGTGATTGTATGATCAGTGGATGAATTCTATTATGTAAAGATTGTAAATTGAAGGTTCCTATACAAGATTGATCATTGTGAAAGCTATTGTAATTTGGCATTAGAAAGATAAGTCAGAACTTTGTATGTAATTATTTATTACTATAATACAAAGTGACTTCTCTTGGTGTGGTGGGTTTTTCTCCCGTAAGGGTTTTCCCACATCAACTGCGTTCATATGTATTTGTCAAAGACTCTTATTCCCTGTTATCTCTTTCATGTGCATCTTAATTAGGATTATAAGTAATTGTAAAATTTTAGTAAAGAGAGTCTCCTCGTGATTCCTTCCTTGAGGTTTTGACGTTAGAGAGTTGTTTTCAATTCCCTTAACTTTCCTCTTCAAGTGGTATCAAAGCATGTCCATTGTGTTATCCTTGTGGGTACATTGAGTTTTTTGAGTAATTTCTATTCAGTGGGAGTCTTTTAGAGTTTGTTAATTCTAATTACAGATTGAGATGGCTAGCACATCTGGAAAGATTGAAATAGAGAAATTCAATGGTAAGAATTTTGAGTTGTGGAAACTCAAAATGGAAGATCTTCTAGTTGATCTGATCTGTGGCTTGTTGTGTCTGGAACGAAACCTATAGCCATGAAGCAAGAAGATTGGGACCTTGCAGATAGAAAGTCTAAGGTTGATAAGGCCTCTATTTGGAAGACTCTATACTTCTGAATGTGCATGAAGAGAAGACTGCATCTTCCTTGTGGAATAGACTGTCGTTTATTTATCAGGGGAAGTCCTTGGTGAATAAACTATTCCTGAGGAAAAAGCTGTAATCTTTGAGAATGCAGGAAGGAGGGTCTGTAGCTGATCATTTGAATGCATTTAACATGTTTATTTCACAATTAGCATCTATTGGGGTGAAAATTGAAGAAGAGGATTGCTGTATGCTTCTATTGTGTTCTTTGCCAGACCCTTGGGATCATCTAGTGATGGCTATTGGGAGTACAACATCTAGTTTCAAGATGGAAGATGTTGTTGGTTCTTTGCTATCAGAAGAGATGAGAAGGAAATCTTCTGAGATGGCGAAGGAAGCTCTTGCTATCAGAGGAAGATCGAAAGAGAAAGGAAAGAAGAAGGACAAGAAATTGAAATTGAAATCAAAGGGGAGATCAAAGTCTCCTGGAAAGAAGCCCAAGGTGAAATGCTGGAATTGTGGGCAACCTGGTCATGTCCGAAAGGATTGTAAAGAGGAGAAAAAGAAGAAGAAGAAGTTCTCTTCCGATAATGGTTCTTCTCAAGGTGATTTAGATGCCTTCATTGCTTCCTTGGCTACTCAAACATCAAATGATATTTGGCTAATTGATTTTGGAGCATCTTTCCACATGACATCTCATAGAGACTGGTTTATGAAGTATGAAGAATACAATGGTGGAAAGGTGTATTTTTCAAGTGATTCATCTTTGGAGATAGTTGGTTGTGGAAGAGTTAGAATCCAATTTCCTGATGGAAGAGTAAACGGAATCAATGATGTGATGCTATTGTTCAAGACTTCAATGAAGTAGCTGTGAATGTGAGCTAAGAATGAATGTGTTGTACCATGAGTTGGCCACTCGACGAGAGTTGATAATTGTTCCCTTTTATTATACTGTTGTTCTATAGAGAGTCATTTAAATTAACTATTATGAAATTTTAGCTCTGAAGTATTTGTTATCTTTTCACTTTCGTATTTTTTGTTATTCACTTTTAGAATTTTTACTATTAAGAAAATGTTTTATGGATTGCTATAAGTTTTTCTGCTCTTATAATTTTTCAACTTCTTAGTTTAATTGTTTCTATTCTTTTTAATTTAGTTATTATGCTTTCTAAATTAGTATATGTATGCCTATAGTTAAAGCATTTTTTGTTTTCTTAGAATAGATTACTTTACAGCTTGATAGTTAAACAGTTTGAAGTTAGAATTAATCTTAAGTTGTTCTTAAAAGTTCAGAAACCTGAGGGAGATACTCTAGACCTCTTCTATTACAGATTGCCTTGAACACTACCCAGTTGACAAATTGAATATTATATTCTAAAGTAATGGGACCTAATGATAGCCTATCACTTGCCTCTCTTGATGTGGCATTAGAGACCATAGGAATGTTGGCAGATGGTTAGCGTTCCCCTCAAGATTCATGACATGTACTAACCACCTCCTGTGGATCCGTTAACTCCGGTAGTTGTATCAGGTATTAATAGGTTGATCTTTTGGTTCAATGACAACTATGGGCCAACAATTGGTATTAGAGCCAAAGGTGCCAGGTTTGAATCCCCTCGGGTAATGCTGAGGGGGAGTTTGTTGGCAGATGGTCAGCACTCCCCTTGGGATTTGTGACATGGACTAACTGCCTCCCATGGATTCATTAACTCTATCAGTTGTATCGGTCATTAACAGATCGATCTTTTGGTGCAACGACAACTATGGGACAACAAGGAAAAACTCTAAGTTTCCTATTCTTCATGAAGGTCTAATTTTGTTCATAATGGAGCATGTGAAGAACTTTTCTATCTTAGCCAAGCCTATGAAGGCTTCTAAAAATTGTAATGTTAAAAATCGAATTTGTGAGCACTTGTTGGATATGACCTATGATACTGAATATAATATGGAGGACGAGGATATAGAATCTATGGAAATTTATTCATATTCCCCCTCTGAGGAAAAAACCAAATCTAAGAAGATATCTAAGAAATGAGATAAACCCAAAATTTCATGGTCTTGGGGTCCTTAATTGGGGAAGGTGATATGAAGATTAATATGCTCTCAACTTCTGATAATAGGAAAAATATTAAACCAAGTATAAGGTATGTGCAGGATCATCATGCAAAAAAATAGGCCCTTATGGGCAAAAAAATTTAGAAAAATCAATAGCAACTTGACTAAATATTTGAATAAGTTATCTATTATTTCAAAATATGTGAATAGAATTTGTAGAAAATTAAATGTAGTTTCTAAAATACTAGGTTTATTTAAAAATAAATAAAATCTATTTGGTGAAAATTTGAAACCAGTAGTAGTACTTGAATTTTAGGAAAAAAAATAAGAAGTAGGTGTCCTGTTCCACCACCCTAACCATAATAAAATGATAATATTTTTTTCTAAGATTTTATATATAAGTAGAGGACTCTATGTTCGGATATGATGCATATTTTTTTGTAATTTTTTTCCAAGTAAATAATTAATTATGAATTTTTATTACAACTTTTAGAAAAATATAAAAACTCGCCCTATTCCACCACCTTAACTTGGTCAAAACCTCATGAAATTTATTTTTATTTTTTAATCCATAGTATGTGAAGCATAGAATGTGACGATATTTTGGACTCAAAAAATATATACCGCTTTGAAAGTTATATATGTTTTTCAATCAGCCTATCGATCGACTTTAGTCATAATTCTAATAGAAAATGAATAATAATTATTTATTAAATTCAAATTAAATCATACTTTATATTTTTGGAAAGCTGAGAATCTCCTCTAAAAACCCTTTTCGTTTCATTAATTTTGGGTGAAAAAAAGTCATCAGCCACATACCCTACATGAATATTGCCACTTTTTGGTGCACCATGATCCTGCACATACCCTAAGGGATTGATGAGGCTAATCTAGAAAGAAAAAAAAAATGTTGCTAAAAAGGGGAATAAGAAGTATACTCTTGGTGAAGAGAAGGAGAGATAAAAATCTAAAGTAAAGAGATAAATCTATTTCTGGAAAAGACCAAGGGAAAGATAAATCTAAAGGCAAAGAGATTATGGGTGATTGTGGTAAAAATTGACATATTGATCTATCTTTGGATGATTAAGGCCCTCCTCCATATTAATTATTATAGGATCTTAATGTTTTCAATTCCAATAGGGAGGAAAATTATAATTTTCTTGGTCTAGCTAAGGAGGGACCTGTGAGGCATTTTAAACTATTTAAGTTATTTTTTGTGGAAGTTAATCAGATCAATGTGAAGGTGTGATCTCTTCAAAACAAATTGGACAAGAACGATGTTAGTGAGGACTTATCTAGGAACATTGATTAGAATTGTGCCATAAAAAAATGGCCCCTTGTCATTTTCATGGCCTTTTAGGTCTTGTTTCATGGTGTTTGTCTATTTTGCTCTGATTTCATCATGTAATATGGCTTGAACATGCATATTTAGGTACTAAAATTCAAATATTGACATCTTTTGAAGGTGTTGTGAAGTGTTGAAAGACTTTTCTACATTCTTCTAGACTCTATTTATTACAATTCACCTAAAAATTACCTTTTCATCACTAAACAAGTCCTATTTTGAAGTGTTGTAAAGTCTTGTAACAAGATTTCACACTTTTCTAGGCACATCTTCACTATTTATCCCTTTCTCATGCTTTATTTGGCCCCTTTATTCCCTCATATGTCTTAATTAAGTGTATTTTTGAATATTAGCCTAAGAAACAACATTAAATGTGACTTAAATCCCGACACCCATTTTCAGGTCCTAGGTGCGACCCATTCGCCATGGGTGGTGAATGAGTCCTCCTTGGCTCCAAATTCAAAATATTTTAAATTTCCTTTCAAGTTTTTATTTAAAAACACTTGATGTCGGCCTATGATGAAGTATGAGCGGTTTGTTGGATGATGTGGTTGTGTTGCTAATATGTGGTTTTCATTGATGTCAACACTATTAGCATTGTTGCATTAGAAATTGTATATGTCGAGGATATTGAGAAAATTGTAATAAGAAGTGCTACAAGTTGTCAGTGGTGGAGTGAAGTTCTTTCTGTCGATGTGTTCAGGACATTGTTGTTATAAGGTTGTGCGCTAAAGGGTTTCTTGTTGAGTATGTCTAGTTTATCCACGTCATGTTTTAGAGATCTACATGAAGAGTTGATCGAGTGATCTGGTGATTTTCATTTTGACAATTTTTCTGTCGCTTTAGTTGGTGTTCTTGATTGAAGATTCTATAATTTTAGTAAGTTCAGTTGTTGCAGATGCTTATCTAGTGTTTCATGATGTTTGTGGATGTTTCTAGTTCATTCTCTATCTTTTTGGCATGTCCACATTGATCGTTGTGCTCGTGACCTGAGATTTTCTCTTGTGTGTTCATGTTTTTCATGTTACTCATCGACAAGGTGTTGAAGCGTGTTGTGGATCTTCAAGAACAAATTAATTAAAGTGTTTTCATGTTGGAGATGTTGTTTTCGGTCTTCACTATGTTGGGGCCAACCTTGTTTGATTCACATGAATAATCTTTATTTATTTTGGGCTGACTGTTTGTAATTATTTTATTATCTTTTTGTGGCCGACTTATAGTGATGTAATTTCTTTTTGCGGATATATAAGAGAGATTGTTTGAAGAGTTCAAAATGTACGAGTGTGTTCTTGTGTGTGAGCAAGTGAGAATAATGTTCTAATCATTCAAAGGTAGAGAAGAGAGTGAAGAAGAGTGAAGAAGTGCTCATGTGCTCAAATGAAACTGTAACCAAGCATTAGCAGATGCTATTTACTCATTTCAAATCCAGATGGTTTTAATCTAAATCTCTTTGTAAGACAACGTGTCTTCCTTGGGAAATAAGCCTTTGTAATTGAGTAGTGAGCTCTAGGAAGTGTGCCTGAATGCATGTGCATTCCCCATTCATATTTCCTTATACTTTTAACAGGGTATAATCTTGTGGATTGACCTCCACCATGGTTTTTCCCCTAACAGGGTTTCCATGTAAAAATCTTGGTGTTATGTGTGCTTCTGATGTGTTGTTCATTTATTATTTCATGATTAATGATCAGATCTGAAAATAAGGTTACTAAGTTGAATAAGTTTGAGATTTGGTGACAATTGATTCATCCCCCCTCTCAGTTGTCTACCCTTGAGTTTCCAATAATTGGTATCGGAGCTTGTGGTTCCTTGGAGGAAGTTTAAAAACTTGAGGTGATCCGGGATGGTGACTTATAAGAAGGATAATCCTAGATTTGATGGAACAAATTATTCTTTGTAGAAGACCTGAATGAGTTCCATCTGAGATGCATTGGCGAACCCTACTGGAGCATTACAAAAAATATACATGTTATTCCACAGAATGGTCCTACTACTTCTGTTGAGTCAGGGATGCTGAATATAATATCTGGGCTAAGGAGGTGTTGTTGAGTGCTTTGATTGATACTGAGATGACAAATGTGATGGATTTGAAGATTGCTTATGATATTTGGAAGAAGTTAGAGACCTTGTATGAAGGTGATACAAATGTGAAGATTGCTAAGCTATAAAGTCTGAAAGGAAAATATGAAAAGCTAAAAATGGGTGATGATGAAAATGTTATTACTTTCATGCAAAGAGTGAATGAACTTGTGTGTGGTATTATATGTGCTGGTGGAAAGATAGACGAATCAAAGATTGTTGCTAAAATGCTTAGATCTTTGCCTGATTTTTACAAAGTCAAGGCTAGTACTATTGAAGAACTCCAAACTGTGACAAATGTTACCAAAGATATGTTGATTGGTAAGCTTACTTCTTTTGAGCTGAGTGAATTTGTTGATGCTCTTCCTAAGGTTCAATATGAATTTAAGGCTACTATTTCTAGAAGAGATAGACATAGATATGATCTGGGTGAAAGTTCATCAAGAAAGACATTCAAGTATGAGGATGAAATGAAATAGCTAAATGAAGAAAGAGAGCTTGAAGAACTTGAAGCATTGATTGTGAAAAGAGAAGCTAGAGGACAAGGTAAGTATAAGGGGAAGTTTCCTATTAAATGTTTCTCTTGCAATAAGATAGGTCATTTTGCATTAAGGTGTCCTGAGAGAGTTTCCAAGCCAAGATTTAACAAGCCTAAATTCCAAAAGAAGTGTTACTATGCTATTGATGAAGGTGTGACATATGATAAATTTGACAGAGAAAATGCAAGTGAAGATGATTTTTTTTTATTGCTATCAAGGAAAATAATCGTGTGTCTACTGAATCTAGTAGTTGTATAAATGTGGAGAAATCCCTAACTGCTTGAGTTGAAGAGAAAGATGAATGGGTAATTGATAGTGGTTGTTCTAATCATATGACAGGAGATAAAAGTATGTTTGTGAATTTGGAGAAGTATGACATGGTGGTGTTGTGAGATTTGGTGATAATACATCTGGTGTGATCTGTGGAAGAGGATACATTTCTCTTGATGGTTAAGCATAACACTGATGATGTCTTGTATGTGAAGGTTTGAAGCATAATATTTTAAGTGTTGGGTATGTGTAGGATCATGATGGGCCAAAAAGTGGCAATATGATGGGTATGTGGCTGATAACTTTTTCTTAACCCAAAATTGATGAAATGAAAAGGGTTTTTAAAGGAGATTATCAGCTTTCTACTAATATAAATTATCCTTTACTTTGAATTTAATAAGTAATTATTATTCATTTTCTATTCAAATTACGACTAAAGTCCAAATTGATAGATTGATTGAAAAACATCTATATCTTCCAAATAGTATCATATTTTTTGAATCCAAAACATGCATCACATTCTATGCTTCACATACTATAGGATTAAAAAACAAAAAATTGAATTTCATGAAGTTTTGACCAAGTTAAGGTGGTCATTACATGAGTGACCATAAGCTTTTATTTTTGAAAAGTTGTAATAAAAATTCATAATTAATTAATTATTTACTTGGAAAAAAATTACAAAAAATATGCATCACATCTAGACATGAGTCCTCTACTATATCTAAAATCTTATTAAAAAATATTATCATTTTATTGTGGTTAGGGTGGTTAGACAGACACCTACTTCTTATTTTTTCCCTAAAATTTAAGCACTACTACATTGAAATTTCAAATTTTCACCAAATAGATTTTTTTTTTAAATAAACCTAGTAGTTTAGGGAAACCACATCCAATTTTCTACGATTAAGTTCTTACATATTTTTGAAATAATATAGATAACTTATTCAAATTTTTTAACAAGTTGCCTAACTCTGATTTTTCTAAATTTTCGCCACTTAAGGGCCTATTTTTTCCATAATGATCTTGCACACACCTTGTTGGTCAAATGGTTGATAAGGGATACAATCTTTAGTTCATGGATGGTAAGTGTAAAATATTGGGAAATTATGGAAATGTGATTGCATCAAGTATACAAACAAAAGGTAATATCTTTCATCTGAATGCTACTAGTAAAAGTTGTTTGATTGCTCTGAAATTTGATGAGAGTTAGTTATGGCATAGGAGAATGTGTCATGCTAATTTTGATAACATTGTCAAGATAAGTTCCACTAAAGCTATGAGAGATTTTCCTAAGCTGATGGAGCCTACTAATGCCATATGCAAAGAATGTTAGTTAGGAAAGGAAACGGGAATTTCATTTTGAAGTAAACAACAAATTCAAATGGATTGTTGGAACTTGTGCATATTGACTTGTGTGGCCCTGCTAGAACTAGAAGTTTATAAGGTTACAAATACTTCATGTTGCTTATTGACGATTATTCAAGGATGACGTGGGCTAGTTTCTTAAGGGAGAAATATGAAGCTCTGGAAAAGTTGAAGATCTTTAAGGCTATGGTTGAGACAAAGACTGGTTTGAATATTAAGTGTATGAGATCAGATAGAGGTGGTGAATTCACTTCCGATGAGTTTAAGTCTTTTTGTGAAGAGCATGGAATAAAGAGACAGTTATTTGCACCGCAAACCCATCAATAGAATGGAGTTGTGGAAAGGAAGAAAAAAACATTTATAGATGCTACTAGAACCATGATGTTGGAAGGAAATGTGCCTCATATCTACTAGAGAGAAGCTATGAGTACTGTTGTGTACACACTTAGCTAGGTACATATCAAAGGCGATACTGGTAAGACTCCTTTGGAGCTATGGATTGGTCAAAAGCTTACTATTAGATATTTCAAGATCTTTGGAAGCAACATATCAAAAGAGATGAAGATATAGGAAAGTTTGATGCTAGGAGTGATGAAGGAATCTTTATGGGTTACGCTACTAAAAGTAAGGCCTACCAGTGTTACAACAAGAGATTGAAGAAAATGGTTGAAAGTGCAAATGTTAAGGTTGATGAAGACATAGCTGCACACTAACCAGAACCTATGGGTATGATTCTAATGATTAGAATGACAATACAAGCAAAGGAAAGCAAGGTCAGACTACAAGTCAAGTTCAAATCATTTCGGTGAATCAAGAAAATCAAGAAAAAGGAGAAAATGATGGAAGAATAGAAGAGAGATCAAAAGAGACTTAAGTTGAAGAACATTTTAAGAAGACTCTAGGGTATGTGAGATTGAATCATTAAGAGAATTAGATTATAGGTGATAAGAACAAAGGTGTCCAGACTAGGAGAAAAATTATAGAAGAATATTGTTTGATTTCAAAGACTGAGCCTAACAATGTGAATGAAGCATGCAAAGATGAACATTGGGTTGAAGCAATGAAAGAGGAATTGCAACAAATTGAGAAGAATGATACATGGATTTTTGTTCCTAGACCTAAGGATAAGAATGTGATTGGAACTAAATGGGTCTTTAGAAACAAACTGAATCAACAAGGTGAAGTGGTTAGAAATAAACCAAGACTGGTTTGTAAGGGATATTCTCAAATGCAAGGTATTGATTTTGAATAAACCTTTGCCCCTGTTGCTAGAATTGAAGCTGTGAGATTTTTTCTTGATTATGTTGCTTATAAAGACTACAAGGTTTATCAAATAGACGTCAAGTCTATTTTTCTAAATGGTGAATTGGAAAAATAGGTATATGTTGAGAAATATGATGGATTCCAATTCACTGATCAAAGAGATATGGTTTGTCGATTGAAGAAAGCATTGTATGGACTCAAGCAAGCCCCTAGAGCATGGTATGCTAGATTGGATAAGTACTTGGTGAAACTTGGATTTAACAAAGGTATTGCTGATAGTAATTTGTATTTCAAGAATGATAATAAATATTTTATTGTGGAAGTTTTTGTTGATGATATCATATTTTGTATCTCTTCTCTATTGTCTACACTCTCCCTTTTTCTACATTCTAATTGTTTTCCATATATGCATATATATTCAATCTCCATTGTAGGCATCAATTAGGTCGGCCTAAATAGATGCAATTCATTATAAAAGATATCAACTGTTGGCTACACAAAGTATTTTTAAAATGCAATTTAACCATTAGCATGATACATTATGCTAGCTCAGACCAAAAAATAGATCTCACATTATTTTTTATATCATATCAAAATTATCTTAACAAGTCGGCTAGAAATAGTCTTCAACACAACCAACAGGATAATGTCACTTCATTGTACAAGCACGGGAACATGAAATAACCTGATCATGGATGCCTTTAACATCCATAATTAGTTTCCCAAAACCACAACCAAAAATTGTCAACTATAGAAAAATGTGGACTAGAATACCGAAGGGGCAACCAAAAATACCAGATCAGGCACCGGAGAAGATAAGACAGTTGTACACATCGGTTTAAGAGTACTAGACCAAACTACCAACATTGTGACATCAATGACAACATCTAGATAACTTCCTAATTTTTCCAACAAATTTTTCAACATTTCATGTTCTTTTAGGGTGAAAATTTTCTTTAGTATTAGGAAAGAATTAGCTCTCTTTTTGAGTTGTTCAACTAATGTTCACTTTTTTCTGTACAATATAGCTTTAAACCTATCCAATGTTGTTATGTGCAACATTGCATTGGAATTTATACATTTATAGGAGCTTCTACATCATTTAGGTAATTCTCCCTACACAATGCCATAATCTCAATTACTACCACATACCTACCTAATTGTCATAGGTGTGGTCATGGTGAATTTTCTAGACAAGATCAAGGATTTTAGTCTCAAGTCTCTTAGTCACAAGGCTCTACAAATTTTACTACTTACCAATGGTCTCAACCCTCTTAACCACCTTCAACCTATTTTCGTAGGTGTGGTGCTCTTTGTTGGCTAGATTCAAGTGAGCTCCATCGCCTAAAGCTAGCTAATTTTCCTTCTTTGTCCTCAATAGCCTATCAATGAAGACCAAGAGTAGTAGGGCGCTCTTAAATTATCTTAGAGCCTACTAATGAGATTCCAACCCCATTGATTTATGAACTAATACCTAATTGTCATGACCCTCTTTTTACGAGTGTTTTTCTCATTGCTTAGCAACACTATTTATTTTTATTAGAGTTCACACATAACCCTACTTCAAATATTCTTATTGTTTGTTTGGATTTAATTTTTCCTATAAAAACTAATGGTATGCCTTTCTACCATCCACTTTTTAAAATAATATATTATTGTATCTTTAATCATTAAAAAATAATAAACACTTGTTCATAAAAAATATTATGTTTTTATGACACTATTTTGTATTATCATTCATGCCTTATGCCTTTAACTAGCCCACTCAATAGGAATTGCCTACAAAATGTGTATTCAAATCTTGCTTCTGCTCAGCCAGACTTGCTGATAGGATCTACAATAACAGCTATGTGTCCACAAGCTTAACAAATATAAAGGAGATCTTTATCCATTACACCTCTTAGGAGTCGAAAAAATCTCTGCACACTGTGATCCAATCTAATAGTATAATGAAATAATGTATTTTATTAATACTTTAAATAGAATGTATACCAATTCTGTACAACTAACATTACCTTAAAACATAAGCTAAAAATATATAATGATTTTCATTAAAATTGAGTTCATTAATCATAAATTAAAAAATCACTAGCGATAATAAATTCCATTTTTTGGAAGAAATAATTTGTGAGGCGAGTACGGCATGAATAGAAAGGGAAATTGATTGTTAGGAACAACAACCATGGCAATTTAAAATACACTAATGGCCCTCCTAATTGTTAGGAAAGCTTTCTGTTGTGTCAAATCAAACATATGTGACATTCGTTGGAGGGGATGTTACACTGGCCATACTTGTATGAAAAATATTAAAGAGGCTCATGATGTAAACAATCCGAGGATATAGTAAAGAAGAGTTAGAAGTGGATGCTTTTATCTTTGTAGAAACCATACATTTAGAAAACAGGAGCCCACGTAAACTAGGGAGCTTATGAAAATGAAAACAAAATGATTCCTCCAAAAGATTTTCTTGTTTTTTGAACAAGACCATGGTACAAGAAAATGACAGTAGCCATTATTGTGGATTTGAATTATGTTGAAAAATGTGCAAAGAGGGTGATATTTAGATGTGATGGAGCCTTCTATTAAAGACTATGGATAGATTATGAGGAGCTTTAGTTTTAAATGCACGTTGAAAATTCTTCTAGAGATTTGGTCTTCTCAGTTATGGTGAATCGGATCAAATATCAAAAAAAATCTTTATTGGTAAATGTAGCATCGTGTAGTTAAGATGAAGTATCTTATATAATAAATTCTTCTAAAAGTTTGGTGTTCTCAATTATTGTGAAACTCATCGAACTTTATTGTAATTTTTAAATTAATCATGAATCCTATTTATAGCTTGATTTTCCAAAAAAATTATGAAACCTTTTTTCTCTTGTTTGCTTGAGTGTACCAATAGTATAGGTTTCATATAGATAGGATTGTTGTAATTAAAATTCTTTATACTCATCTATGGATTAGGTCATTCATGAATATATGTGATTGTTGTAACCAGTTTTCCTATGATACCACTAAAAAAACCTACAAACAATTCATTTACCTTACCTATATTTATTCCTATATTATCAACTAGCATAGCCTAATAAAGTTGATTTCTTCTACCTTCTAAAAACTACTAATACATAAATATAAAAAGGATTATGCTAATTTGTATGGGTAAATTGACATGTACCATGTAGGATTCTTTATTGCACATCAACTCAAGGGACTTAAATTTGATTCATAAATGGTTCTTAATTCACAAGACTACAAACCTTTACAATGATGCCTAACAATGAATTTTGAGATTACATATGCTTGATGCAGGTTTGCTACCAAGAATGGTTATCCTAGGTCTATCATAGTCTAAAGCAAAGAAATAGTAATGTATGAATGAATTTTTTCCACCATGTCAAATATGCTATTGTTTACTCTATTTTGAGTATTAGATTGTGCAACCATTTATTGACCATGAAATTTTGCAATCTGTTTGGGACCTAACTGTAATAATTATTTTTATACAGTTATAGAATTCAACATTCTTCAATTTAAAAAAATAATTGAATACAATTGTGTTATTAAATTTTGAGCTATCTAAAGTCTAATTTTTTTATTATTTATTATCAATATATAAGTCTTTTGTTGTGATCAATGGTATTGATGGTTATAATTTTTTATCAACTAGTATTATTCTTATAATTTTTGGTTTCTTATTAATTGATATTCCAACCTTCTAGTCTTATTTTCAACAGCCAATAGTCAAAAATTATTTGATATAATTAGATTTATAAACTGTAAAAAATTTATACCTGCTGAGATATATTATCATTAATAGATTAATTATTCATATTTATAAATATTATTTTCTGTCAACAATAAAATTTGTTTATATTATAATTTTAATTAAATAATTTTTGTTATCTAATTAATAATTTAAACTTAAAAATACTTTATATAATCAATACAGTAACCTTTTATCTTTAAGCATTCATTTGTCACTGTTTATCTGAACTGAACAATAACAATCCTTTCTATATACAATAGAGTAACCATTTAAAACTATCTATGTTAAATCCTTTTCCTGATTAGTTAATATTGTAAATGCGGCAATCAATTATAATTTATTATCAGTTGATAATTTAATCTATATCACTTTTTTTTTTTGGTTTTTGCAATCAATAATAAATATACTAACCTTTCACATTTATAGCCCATTCATTTCTCACCGTCCATATACAGCGTACTATAGCTTTCTTTTTCTATTTACGTTAGGGCTGGCATTACTCTTCCCTTTTCTGCAGTCAACGGTTTACAGTAGAGCGATAGAATTAACTTCTAGCCAGGTAAATCTATGTTAAATCCTTTTAACGGTTACTTATGCTGCTAATGTTTCATCAAACACTAGGGAAGGTCATCTTATAAATATGCCTCTCAATGTCGGATTCTTAGTTCGCTACAACTTCATTCAAGTAATGGCTGTTGCTCCAGTTAAATTTTCTTTTATCAGTGCTGTTTTTAGTATTCTTTTTACAAATCAATGTATTGGACTATTCATTTGTCCTTTCCAGGAATCCCAAGCTCTTCTTTCCTTCAAAGTGGCCTTGAATGTTTCTGATGGCATTCTCAGTTCATGGGTTAATGGAAGTGACTGTTGCTCCAGATGGGAAGGT
>VDFB02124171.1:0-14653 GCA_007258455.2 Sequoia sempervirens | reverse complement strand
TCCAATTAGTTTTGAGAAAGGTATTTGCAAATTACTTCAGGCGGGTTGAAACCATGATCTAGGGTAACAGTGGGTAATCAAGATTGTGTTTCTCAAGTTCTAACCATTGAAAATTGCTATACATTGGTGTATAGATGGTTACATGTGTATACTAATAGATTTACAAGTTGAAAAGTGTGAGGGTAAGGTTTTGGGCAGACCTAATGATGCCCTAGGTTTGTAGTTTGTACAAAAATATGGAGAATGATAGTGTTCAATGAGAATTTCATGTTTGATGATGTAAAAGGGATTCTTCTTGGGTGACAGTGATTAAAAAGGTTGTAGAGGTGTATTTTGAGCCCTCTCTAGATAGGGTTTGATGGATTAAAATGTACTTGAGTTCATTTATATACTGATATGTGCATGGCAGTTTTGTGACAGTCCCTTTTCGAGTCTCAAAATGAAGGTTTAGGACAGGTGTCTGATGAAATGTCTTGAGTTAAATGTGGGAGATATTTTAGTTTTTTTGGGAAGGTATCTATGAACATGTTTGTGGCATCGTCAAATAAAATGGGCTTGGAGGTTGGAGATGTTTTGCTTATGAGGCCTAATTGGGCCTAGTTTGTTGTTAGGACAATCTACTTTGAGAATGCTTATAATTGAAATGTTTAAGTTGGAAATTCATTTTGAGTTAGTCATTTGATGTTGTTTAAAAGTGTAGAGAGGAATCAACAAGTGGTTTTGTGCCTTATTCTTAGTTTGGATGGTTTAGATCAAGGGTTTTGTGAGGGAAGGTTGAGTCCAAGTTGCAAGGACAAGTAAGAACTTGGTTGAGTTGAGATTGTTTGAGTTGTTTGTGCTCCTACATTGTCATCAAAACCCAAACCCTCCAGATTTACAAGGGAAGCAACAAGATTCCTAGGCAACTTGATAAAATCCATTGTGGTCATCAAAGCAATCCTAGAGGAAATTCAAGAGAATATTCTTCAGTTTTAGGTAGGATGCCTTAGAGGGAGCCCAATAAGAAGAACAAAACACATGATTGGATACTAGAATTTTAGAACACGCATAAAATTTACTTGTCATGGAAAGAGGCTTAGTAATCCAATAATCAAGATTCTTTTCAATTCTAGAGAGAACAAAATGACAGAAGGCCACCTAAGAAGCCTAGAAAGAAAAGGGAATGCCCACAAATCTAAAGATTCCATCATGGCCAATCCATCTCCAACCAAAAGTTTGAAGCCACAGAGGCATAAGAAGAATAAATTTCCAGTAACATTGAGCCTTGTTCCATTGAATGGGCATGAGCCCGATGTCTAACAAAATATTTCCAAACATTTGAGATAAAGCTTGATTTTTTTCTCCTCTTTAATGAGAGTAAGGAAAGAATCATCTACAAAGTGTCCATTAACAAGTTAGGTTGAAGAATTAGGCAAGAAAATGCCCCTAACTAGCCCATGAGAAGTTGAGTGAGCTAGACGATACTCAAATCCTTCAACAATAAGAACATAGAGAGAGGGGGCTAGAGTTAAACCTTGAAAAGTGGATCAAAAGAGCCCAAAAGCATGATATTGGAAACCATTGATAATAATGCAAGAAGAGGAATAAAAAAACATACTAACATATTGAATGAAGCAGGGACCAAACCCCAAAGCATGGAGCATGGAAAGGATATATGGCCACTCAATGTGATTATAAGCTTTACCAAAGTCAATTTTTAAGAAAAGGTCCTTCTACTGAGAGAATCAAGCCCATTTCATACCTTCATAGATAACAATAATTTTATATAAGATAACTAAGACTTACTGAAACTTGTTTATCCAGGATGAACAATCTAGAAAAGAAGATGGTAGAATTATAGAGCCAAAGCTTTGGTAATAATTTTGTAAGACATATTGAGCAGCATGATGGGCCTCCAGTTTGAAATATCTTTGGGATCACCAGCTTTAGTTATGAGTTTAATATTTCCTTTGTTTATAATCTTCCTTAAGGATTTAGAATGGAAAGCTTCTAGATAAAATTTATGCAAATCCTCGCCAACATAGTCCCAGAGAGCCTTAAAAAATTCACAGAAAAACCAATCCACCCAAGGGCTTTGTCATCATCCATTGTGCTCAGGGCCTCCTTAATATTGGTAAGGGAGAGAAATTGATCACATAAGTTTTTAACTAAAGAAAGCAAGCAAGGAACAACTTGAAGGCACTCCCCGAGGACATGCTCTCCATCAGGAGAATTTTCCTGAGCTATGAAAACCTTCTCATAATGATTCATGAAGGCTTGGAGAATGCTTGGTAGCTCCTTAAGCACTTGGTGGCCTTCCTTAATTTTCTTACTTCTATGGGAAGTATGTTGAGCACAAAGGGCCTAGAAAAATTCCTTCGAAGCCTTATCTTCAACTTTTAGCCAATGAAGTTTAGATTTAATTTGGGCACATTTGTTGTCTACTATTTTTTTGTTGCCTTAGCTCTGCCACTTGAACTTGAAAATTAGGGGAGAAGGGATTGGCAACAAGCTCTTCCATGTCATGGTAGAGATCTTATGTGGTAGCCTCGTATGATTGCCTCCTAAATATGACCAACTAGTGACCATATATGCAGAGGAAATGAGATGTACATTGAATAGCTATGTTCCACCATAAAATCCACCCAGTTGGTTGAGTAAGATGGTATTCAAGATTCTAAATCTTCCTAATATGGGGTAGTGTGGGTTGATGACTCATCAAGGAAGTGTAAAAAATTGAGACTTGCAAGGTTAGGTCAGACCCACTTTCCATTCAATGTGAAACTTGATGGGAAAGTGTTCAAATTAGGTAGCATCTAGCAATGACATCACCGAAAGAGAGAAGTAACTAACAAAGGAAAAAAAAGATTCTGCAAAGTTCATCACATGATTGAGATGTTTAAAGACTTTTCAGAACCAAACCAAAAATTAATCCATGTATGCCAAATAGTTTGGACATGATGATGGCCCAAGCTGGGATTATTAAGACCAAATTTATTACACATGTAAAACCACGACTCTCACTCACCAATGGTCTAGAAAAAAGGAAAATTCCCATCCTTTTTGTAAGCCATCTCCAACATATTAAAGTCTATGTAAAAGACCCAAGTGTTAGTTGGAATTGAGTTTGTAATCTACCATCACAAGAGAGATCACTCAACAACATTATTGGAAGCATAAACAATAATGATCCCAAATGAATAATTATCAACATTCATAAGGATACATATAAGATGATGAGTTGGACTAGAACCATGGTCTACAACATAAGAATTCCATTGTGGAGAGAAAGATGAAAATTGCTCCATGACCAACATCATGATTGGTGTAAAACATTGTACTAATTGGCCAATAATATGACATGTTGCATAAAGAATGAAGCCAAAAATATTATCTTCTTGTAAATATAGAAACTAGAATGTTTCTAATGATTATCTTGCATGGAATATTTCCTAGTGAGGTCAATGAGAACTCTGACATTCCAAGAGAGAAAATCCATGGATGGGAGTCAAGCATATCATCACTATTTGACTCCTTAGATGTGGAGAAACATTTATGCAAGAACTCTAGGGATAAAGAGTTTAACTGAATGATGGGAAAAGAAATCCTCCATTTCTCAACAACATATTCACATTCTTATATACGCCCAGGAGGGTTGCTTGATCATCAAAAATGCTTAGGAAATGAATAAGAATGAAGCAACATATTTGACTATGAAGACAACACCAATGTTGGCTGCAAACAAAGAACCAATGCTCTAGAAGGAAAATCACCCATGGGCTCAAGAAATAATTTCCCCTTGTCAAAAGGGTTTGAAACACTAATTGGTTTCTCTTTAGTAGCCAAGGAATCCTACTTTTAACTTGGGCCCCACTAGAACTGGTATTTTTACCTTTCTAGTGTGAAACCATAGTCCATTGTTCTTTAATTTTTGTGCTAGCCTCTTAAGGCCAGGAGGTATCAGCCAGCTAAGGAGGAGACTTAAGCTTGAGGGTAGCTAGAGTATAATTCTTAATTTTATGCTCAAAATATTGACACTAAAACATGTGTTGGAAACATTAAGGTAGATCACCTATTGGGTATGACAAAGATTGCCTATTTGAATTTCTATCGACTCTTTCAAGTCTCTGGACAAATCAACTTCAACACAAACCCATTTCTAAGGCTAGGTCTAGTAGAAGTGGTCAGGTTCAATGAAAATGACTTTCCCTAAAAAAGAAGCAATAGGGTGCAAAAATCACCAACAAGGCAAGGAAAGGCCTAGAAATTCAAGCCATACAAGTACAAAAAGTTTCTTGTCATCCAAGACTATGAAGTCCCATGTCTAAGGCTAAAACAATAATAGAAAAGAATCGATGAACCAATGACCATGTTAAGGACAACCTGAACATGATTGATTTCAAAAAAAAAAAAACCCATTTGTGAGGTTTTGAACAACATAAATTCGAACACCATGTGGAACCCATTTTTTGTTAATACATTCCCTTATCATGATTAAAAGGGGGTCCACCTCAGAAAGTAGCCTATAAGAGTAATTTTTTCTAAACATTGACATGTACTATCAAATTTAGGGATGGTAAAAACATGTGTAGGGGTTTTAGAGGACATACCTCATGGAATAACTTTGGTACAAACTTCTTGGGGAACTTGTTTGGGGGATCCATGTTACAGAGATGTCAAACTATCAACACCATCTTGAACTACTGGGTTGGAGCCAGTTGTGTCCATATAAGGAGGGGGACTTACAAAAATCCATAACAAATGTGGAAGGATAGGAGAAATCTTGTGCCAATGGTATGATGTGACACAAGGGTGACCAACTTACTCAGAAAAATCAAAACCCTTGCAGATCTCCTATTTTCTACCTCATTAAAAAAATTAATATTGGTGTTATCAAAATAAATATGTTTTCTAATACTTTTAAAAATAGCATTTCCCTTTATCTTTCCCAAATTTCCTAATTCCCAGATGCATCATGTATCCTAAACATGCAAGATTTAAGCTATTAAAAATACAATTGCATGCAATGGAGAAATAAATAATCACAATATTCATTGATTTTGATGCAAAATAATGATATAAAAATTAAGGGCTCATCTCACACTCTAATCAGGTGAGATAAGGGCTTCCAAACATATTCACCCAAAGTAGCATCTTCAATATAACCACCATTGGGGAATTAACCCAAACCTACCAATTCATGTGGAAAATAACCCTATACCTACACACTTAGGTCACACATCAAATGTAGCTACACCATACATAATAGCCAAAGTGATTCATAATCACCCAACGAGGTATAATGTCATATATATCATATAAACCTTCTAACCATCATATCTATATTCTTGATACATAAATAGATAGAAATGAAATAAATCACTATGATAAACCAAATATAAAGCATAATATGATCATCTTAAATAATACAACATAAACTAAATTCCACTCATGACCTTCATTGATAAGGCTCACACACCTTAAATACATACAATCATTATAAAAATATTTATTAATGAAAATGGTGAAATTGAAACACATCTAAGAACTCAAAGAAACATACACATACATGACAATGCATCCCATGGTACATGGCCAAAAAAGTAATGGAACAAACTAGATATCTCAAGGCAAGGAGAAGGTGATCATTACATTGATAATTACAATATACTTATAGATTCTAGGCCTTTATAGGAGTATTACCTACAAGAGATCTAGAGAAATCTTGGTAAAATAATAGTATCTAGAAAACTCATTATGAAACCTTCATCTCAAGCAATCAATAAATAGGATAAGTAATATGTGAAAGTATCAAATGATAATTTAGAAGGCATGAGATAAAACCATTTAAAATATGGTGTTTGAATCCCTAGTAAAAGTCCGTGTGTGTATCATAATATGAGTCCACAAGTTAAAAAAACATATTCCTTACACTTGTCATAAGCTCATCATAATCCACTCACCAACTTGGGTGCTCCACTTTGGCTCCAATATCTTTATTTAAACATGCCTTATGACATGGCATAACAAGTGTCATGAATTGGTCAACAAGTGTAACTCCCTCTTATAATTGTCTTATGTGTCATATATGCTCTTAAATTTTTTATGTTAAAGGCCATAAATTTTGATCCAAATAGTTGATTGAGCACCTTTTTAAAAAATTGAAGATCTCAGAGAGCTCTATGCCACTATAACCAACCTTCTTTGGTTAAGGTCTATTCTAATTGTTCAAGCGAGGGGGCTAAAATCAACCTTTATAACCTAGAATTATATTTTTGTGTTCTATATTTTAAAAATTATATTTCTTGTGTTTGTATAATTAGAATGCAAGGTTGAGATAACTTTCCTAACTCTTTCCACCATATATCTTGTTTGGTCAAGTAAGATTTTCCTACCTTGCAAATAGAACAATATGTCCTACTTAAGAACATGCCTTACGTAAAATGACACAATTTTATAGTCCAAAACTTGCTTCCATATCCTATCCTCCACTTTCAACTAAATTTCATCTTGTATCCTTTCAATTGTATGTAACTCTGGACCATAATCCTAGTTGATCTATAATGAATTCAACCATCTATTTTTTAATCCAAAGCTAGAAAATTGTCTAGTATATTTCATATACCTTGGAAACACACATCCATATACAAATAAAGATTTTGTAATCTAATCCATACTAGTATAGCTAAAAAAATATCTTATAATAGTTCTAAATCTATGAAACCAAGGCTTTTGTAATGATACATTATTATCTTGGTACCACTATAACCATTTTTTAAAATAAAATCTCTATCTTCTATAGATTGACAAAGAAACTAGAAAAATCCTTGAGCACTAGGGTGTATTTTAATCATTACTTTTATTTTATAATTTTAATATTTACAAGTCAAGGCATGCAAATATGCTAGACTTTTCCAAAGATCACTAAAGTTTAATATTAAATATTTATTGGATATTTTTTTTCCTTATGCAACACCTCTTTACCTAGAGAAAGGATTGGTCACTCATTGGTTGAAGGAATAATATGTTGATGCCATTTCTTAGAAACCAATGTAGCATCATTTGACTATTTTGCATCATTCAAATCTACTACAACATCGAAAATAATTTTAATCTTAGAATAGTTTTTGTAGACATGAAAATATACATATTGATATTACACTTTCGATCTAATCTGCTAACGCTTCATCCTAAATTATACCTCTATCTAACCATTTAATCAAATAGCCTTATTTGATTAAATTCATCATAATTCCTTTTAATTAAATAAATCCCTCGATTTCATTAAATCATCGGCTTTGTGTAATTAGCTAGGTCATTTCATCTTCCTATCTTTTTATTTAATTAAATAATCCATATTATTTGATTAAATTTCTAAGTTAATCTAATTAAATTAAATAAATCAAGCATTTATCTAATTTAATCTAACATCACCCCTTTTGGTTAAATAAATCAGAATATTTATTTAACTAGGTCTTACTCATTTTCATCTCTTTTTGATTTATTTCAATCCTAAAATCTAAGTCAAAATGGTCAAATCAACTAACATCATTTAAAATTAATCAAATCCTGATTAATTTAATCCCAATCACTCAAATCCTCTAGATTTTGCAACTTGCACATGAAAATAGACTTATTTGATTTATTAAATTTCTATTTTCCTTCAACAAGGCATATTTTAAGGAATATTCCCCTAATTTGAATTCAAAATCCAAGTGGGAATAAGTCCTTCCAACAAAGCATTTAAAATCTCTTACATGTCCTTTTCTTGAGCCATGTGCATTTGCTTCACCTTTCACCTCATCCTTCAAGCCATATTTTGAATTTGAATCTCCCCCCTCTTTGCACATCCTCCATCCATTCACAAGTTGACAAGTGGCATTTTGTCATTGGCTCATTCTTAGTCCCACATTGCTCTATTTTGGGCATGCTTTCAACTTATCAATCTATAAATAAGAGGTTAATCTCCTCATCTCATCATCCACAATCCAAGCAAAGTTACCATGCTCAAATCATTAGCAATCTTCATCCATTCTTATTGAATCATAGCTAGGTTTTGCAGATTTTAGCTTGGAGCACTCTTCAACATCATCAAAGTGGATCAAATCTCTTCATCAAATCAACATTGCATCATTGGAGTTGGGAAAGGGCCAATTTTCACATCAAATTGGCACCAATTCCCCCATGGGATCAAGAGTTTGCATTGCTTTCAATAGGATTTAATTTACTTTCTTGTTCTTTCATTATCTTCTTCTCTTCATTCCTATTTTGAGTTTTGTTAATGGATTTCATGGGGAATCCTTGTTCTTGCTTGCATTTGATCTCCTAATGTATTCATTTGTTGTGTTTCACAGGTATTTGGATCAGGGATTCACATTTTGGCACTAGAAGGAGGGAAATGGATT
This sequence comes from Sequoia sempervirens, assembly GCA_007258455.2. Taxonomy (NCBI): domain Eukaryota; kingdom Viridiplantae; phylum Streptophyta; class Pinopsida; order Cupressales; family Cupressaceae; genus Sequoia; species Sequoia sempervirens. The sequence goes on along the minus strand of VDFB02124171.1, from coordinate 6,269 downwards.
ACAAATCTAACACATTTTCTTAAAAAATTTATCATTTTAGCACTCATTCACACTGTTTTAGCGCTCTTTAAGATTCTTTTAGCACTTATTTTAACTATTTTAGCACCCTTTAATGTTTTTGTAGCACTCTTTAAAGTTTTCATTGCACTCTTTAATGTTTTCATAGCACTCTTTAATGTTTTTGTAGCGCTCTTTAATGTTTTCTTAGCGCCCATGAAATTTAGCGCATATGATCACAGTCTTAGTGCTTTTTAGAGTCAGTTTTAAAATGGCCATATCTTGGTCATACGAAGGTATTTTTTGATGCTTTTTTTTTTTGAAATAGGGTAGAATTTTGTAATCTATCCAATGGTGTAGGATTTTTTTAACTATTAATTAGTTAAAATTTTCAAATTTGCATCTAAAGTCAAAACACATGATAACTTGGCTAAATTTTAGGGTGTTTTGGTTAATGATTCATCTAACCCCTATATCCTTTTGTTTTTGATCTCATCTAATGTTTTGATCACTTTTGTAGGTTGGGAATCGAAATAAAAAGAAAGAAACATAGAGAAGGATATTTTCAATCAAAGTGTTTTTAAACACTTTGAGTGTTTGTTTAACACTTCTTTAAGAATTTGTTACCTTCCTTAGGACACTAGTTTTCGTTTGGGCTTAAAAAGAACCTTTTCTATTTCTTTTGAAGGCTGAAATGAACTTTAGGATCAAAATTACTAGATTTTATTGGATTAACAATTGAACAAGGAAATTTCTCACACTTCATTTGGTGCTTAAAACAAAATCATCATTGCTTTGAGGGTTTAAAAAGAACAAGTGTAGTTTTGTTTGTTTGTGAGGACTTACTTAGACTAAAGCCATTGGAAAAGGACGTATGTGCTTCTCTCGCATTTTATAGCGATCTTGAGAATCAAATTTCTTTTCCATGACTTTGGGTTAAGACAAAGCAATCACCTCCACACTTCAATTTGGGCTTAATGAACAAACTGTGTACAAGTCTAAGTGGGGAGGTACCGTATATTCTCTCTCTTTGTTGCTATGAATTGATCAAATTCAGTTTTTGTTTCTTCATTTGCTTTGTTTATCTTAGAAGGCCCACCTTATTGGAAAAAATATTAATCACCAAAGGGAGCGAGCAACTAGTAACACCACGAACAGAGAGTATTTCGGTGGGATATAAATGTGGATATTGAAGAAATGCCAATATCCGTGGTTGATAACAAGGCAAGATTGATCGAAGGGACTCTGCCACGTTAGGTCAACTCCACCACAGAAATGGAAAGTCCTTACTAGAACCCATGTGCTAGAATTTACCAAAATCCTTAATCTATTTGTTGGTGCAAGAACAGTCATTCTGAAGCCACCCCACACTCTTACGGTCTTCTAGTAGAGATGGAAAGCATGCCATGGGAGTTTCATGGGTGTTGATGCTTGGCTGCCCCGATTGACGTTAATGAGTCGTGGAGGGGAGCCAGTGGGGTTAAGCATCTAACCATCCGCTAGAGATAAGCGTAGCTGGACTTGTCCAAGTGGGAATCCATCAAATATTGTCTTACACATCCATAGGGCTTGTAATTATTCTTGGGTTACAAAATGCATTGCTAGATCGAAAACATCATGAAGAAAAAATGCTTAACATCATCATCAAATTTCAAACCCTTTTGAGGACAAATACAATTGACTTGATCCATATGTTATTGCTTTCCCTTGGGATTCACATCCTTAGAGGTTTCTAAACATTGGATTATATCTCAATTTGTCTCCTTAAGTAAACAATAGGAAAACCCTTGCCTTAAGTTCATTGAATTTCCACATAACATATCTTGTGGGGTTTGAAGAAGTTAGGACATTGGACATTTAGTTTGAAAATCTAATCAAGGAAGTGTTTGTGGTAAAAGCAATTCACTAATCAAGATGAAATCAATTGAACCCCACACATGTGATTGTTTATCTATTGCCTTATGGTCTTTTGAGCAAACATTGATCTTTTGGTTTGAAGGGAAAAGCATGTTCTTCAAAACCTTGGCCTTGTAAACAAAGTCCTTCTTAGGTTCATTTAGGATCAAATCAAATGCTTCATCCATCCCAAACATCTATCAAAATCCATCCCCCAAACAACTTTAGAACTTTGGAAGCATCATACTAGACTTGGGTAAATCATCAAAATCTAAATCACCTTGTTTAGTTAGGTGTGTGGGAATGCATCCTTTCTCATACATTTAATTGAATTAGCAATCCTTTGAACAAGTTCATCATAAGATCGCATCCAACATCTTAGGGTTTACAAGTTCATTATCCAAATCAAACCAATCAAAAATCAAACCCTAAGTCTAGCATTGATCCAAAGTTCCTAAACATCATCACTCATATCATCCACCCTTTTTCCTTCGTTCATCGTCATTAATCCTAAGAACCTTAGGGGTCACTTTGCAACAAGGTCAAAACACAAGGAGAACATGGAATATAAACTTGATCCATACATCATGAGTAATCCAAGTCAACTAAGATATCAAAACCTTACAACTCCGATTGATTATCAACACTCACATCTATACAAACCATACATGGGACCATTACCTTTGACAAATGTCAATAGAACAACAAGTGTGAGTGTGCCCAAATCAAAGATTGGAACACATTTCCCAATGGTAAATCCAAATCCAAACCTACAAGTCTATCAATCGAACAATCAATGCATGAACCTTGAAACGAACAACGTCATCCCACCAAATCCCTACAAACCAAATGAGAATGTACCAAGTACAAGTTTTCAAAACATGAATCTACAAACTTTGGGATGGATACATTTACAAATCATACGAAATATTCCAAACATGAACACTATTCAATTTCAACCTATCATGCCAAATTTGAGTGTTATCCCAAATCAAACATTGTCCAAAATCAAACACAAGTACACACTCCAAATTTTCTTGAGCAAAAGCCAAATCAACTATATCAAGGAGTCAATATCAAAATCAAGATCAAATTTGGTGGCGAGACCAAATTGCTACACTTACCAATATAGTTGAGTCATTGCGCCAAGAGACATCTCCACCACCATTACCCATATCAAAATCATTCCTTGGCTTAGGGCTTCCTCCTTTACCTAGCACCAATCACTCCATCCAAATCAATCCACCTAACACCAATCAAGCCATCACATCAAAACCTTTGAATATACCATCGACATCGCACCAACAGATGGTATCTAATCAAATGACAACATCAATCCTGAAAAATCAAAATATGGTCTCCCAAGGATCTATCATCTCGGCCATTCCAACCATCCCTATCACTTCGATCATTCCAAATACCACTCTCATCACATCTCAACCCCTCACTACCATGATCGCTCCAATTGTATCTCAACCACTTGTCACTGCATCCAACATGATTCCAAATCCGCCACCACTACCACCAAAACCAAACTTAGCGAGACAATATGACATTGCGCTAAAGGCTCACCAAGCCTACCAAAAGGCTATCCGACAATATCTAGCCACACAACAAGCAACACAAGCTCAACAAGTACAAAAAGCCTCTCAAGCTGCCCAACAAACATAAGCACAAACACAAAAGATGACAATTGTTGAAAACAAGGATCAAGATCAATCCATCATTGAGCACCTTGAAGCTATGTCTACTTCATCCAATAATCAAATCAACATAGCTCAAGAGTCACTTTTCAATCATGATCAAAATCCACAAACAAAACCCAACAATGATTCAATCCAAGAAATGTCAACATCACTTGACCCTATGGTTGAAAACATTCACAATCTCTTCAATGCGGTTGTTGAAAACAATGTTCAAGATCTATCCATCAATAAAGATGTTTTCGCCTCCTCCAACAATGCATCAACCAATGATCATGTTGAAAATGTCCCCACATTACCTAATGAGTTAGAGGGCATATCTCAAGAATTTATTCTAAAACATGATCAATGTCTTTCACCAAAGTCTAGGAATGGTCCATTCCAAGACAGATTGACATCCTTCGATCTCATAATTGCCGATATTGAAGGAATCTTCAACTCGACACTTGATCCGAATTCACTCAAAGATCAAGAGGATATTGAGCTATTCCCCATCTCTAATGATGAAATCCAAGAACCATTTATAAGCAATCCATCCTTTGAAACTGATCCATGTCAAGAACTTGATCCAAAGCATGTCAAAAGCAACTTTGAAATCATTCAAGATCAAGAATTTGTATCTTCAAAATACTACAATAATCTAATGGACACTCTCCTGTCTATGCAAGATGATCGTATCCATACTCCTCCATCTACCCATGAGATGCTTTCTTTGGATGGAAACATAGATGATCGTTATTCAGAACATGATCCCTTTATTCCTGACATTGTTACACAAAAAGAGCAGGTTATTGATTCCTACAATCAAATAGAGTTGTCAACAACAACATCAGATATATCCCAAATACAGACTGAGGACATCATGAATAAAGATATTCAGTATTATCCACTCAAGGAAATCGGTAAGATAAAACGAGATATTCCAGAGCTAGCAGAGCAACAAATTGAACTAACGTCATCTACAATGGCTATCTATCAGAGAATGCTTATTGAACAAGACATCTCAGAAAAGGCAGAATCAAAGCATGAAGATACTACTTCTACCATACTGGGGACAACTTTGTCTCAAGCAAACGTCAACATAGGGAGCACGAAGAATCTTTATGATGAAACTAGTGTCAATACTACAACCAACCACGTCATGAATCTTCATCCACCCATCACCCCATCCACGAATTGGGACCAACATCAAAGCAAAAAGAATGTTATCAAAGCAAAATAAGCTGGGAAGCATAAAGGACAAATCAAAAATAGATGGATACCAAAGAATACAAAGAAATATTATCACTATCAAACTCCATCAGTCAAAGAAACTATGGGAAAAAATAAAAAAGGGAAAAGTATCCATTAAAGATGTCCGCAAAAGCAAAAGCAGGCTTTTCAAGTGACGTACAAGTTATATCAAGCAGTTGGTCCTAATTCCACACACACTTTTGTATCCACCCATTATTGCTCATCTTCCCAAGTTTGAAGAGTCAAAGATTCCAAGCTGTCAACCAATCCATCTCATATCCCTAAACACACTCCATCCAAACCTCCACAAGTGATATCCAATTCTCAAATTGACCATGTATTGGAAATAACCCTTCATCATAAGGATTTTGAAGGCACTCTATCGCGATGTGTGCATAAAGACAAAGTCAACTCCGATATCGATGAAGCAAATCAGGAATCTCAAAAGTTGCATTCAAGTGCATGTATCTTAGCAAAGCAACTTCTTCAAGTAGGATACCGATGGCACATTATGACAGGGGCATCTACATCAACAACACCTCATGATTCAACATGAGCTTAAAATCTTTCAAAAATATCAAAAAAATCAAAAAGATATGAAAATCCAAAAAAATCAGAAAAAGGATTGAAAACAGTAAAGAGAAAAAAATCGTCCTCTAGTGAAAACCGCATGTGCAACGCTTTGGGCAAGACCATGATGAAAACCTGGCAAACAGGCGTCATGTGTCGAATCGAGCATCTACATGTGCTAGTGAAAGCATCTCATCCCATCCATAATAAATCCAATATTCCATCCATCTTATCCATAATAAATCCATCCATCCATAAACCATTGATCCAATCCATTTTCATCCATCTGCATCCATCATCCAAGTTATCTTGATCTTGACAATTTCGGTGCACACTTTGCACTTGCTTATGGTAAACATCTTTGACGTAAGGTCATTTTCATTGATCTATCCTATGCAGCATTATTTGAGCCATGAAGCATTATCCAAATGAGCATTCGTTATCCAAACACCTTATCTTATCGCAAGATAATCCTTGGCATCCTTTGTGTATCCATCCATCCATTGCATTTTGTACATTGCTAGACATTGGGGGCAGATATTGGCATCTGGATTTGGGAATAAATATTGGTCTATGTCCTCCAACCTATGTGGTGATCTGAACATTGGAAAACATGAAATAAAATTGGTCCACCACTTGTGGGAAAGAATACAAATCACTAGCCCATGGCATATTTTGACGAGAAGACATTCCTTATCAATCTTCATCATTCACATCAATCCAAACAATCAATATCAGTCACCTCTAATGCATCCTTCAACGTCACATCAAATCATCCAAAACATCTTTTGTTCCAAACCAAGCTTCAACAATCCTAATCAATCGAATCCAATCAATCCATAATCTTGGGTTATCCTTCTCGATCATTGT
>VDFB02124170.1:0-27124 GCA_007258455.2 Sequoia sempervirens | reverse complement strand
TTGCTCAAATTAAACACCACATTCCACAAATACTATCTACTTGTATGAATAAAAATCTACTTTACTCTAAGTTTACTTAAAGATTCTAAGCGAACCGAAAGGACGAAGAAGTCTTGCTAGCTACCTACAACAAAAGATAAAACCACAAGCAATGATAGTTCTTTTTATTATGAGAGTGTTCACAACAACTTCTTACAAAGCACTCAATAGGAAACTTTCCTTCCTCTCCAATCTAAGCTATGCTATCAATCTATGCTCTATCTCTCAATTCTATGCTCCTAATGAATTACAAATGAGGGGGATGCCCCTTTTATAGTTGGCCCATTTCAATGGACGCCTCAGATTGAATTACAATGAAGGGCTCAGATTGAGCCACATATGCCCTAATCAAGATTCTCCCCTAAAAATTGCCAGAAAGAGGAGGGGTAATAAATGAGCACAAGATTCCCGCTCTCCCCCGAAGTCATAATGAGCAATTAATGTCCATCATCATACACCAAGGCATGTCCATTCTTCTTCTCTTTGACTACATATTCGATGAATCTGGCTAACATTGCCTCAACCTCCTGAACTGGCATGGCAGGCACGTTCTCAGTCTAAAATTCCAAGACTGCAACTTCTTTCTCCTGCTTGATGATGATTTTCCTCCTAGCTGTCATTCTCTAACGCCTGGGCCTTCATCATTTCCTCCATCCTGATCTTGAAGGATTTCCCAATCTTGGACTCGATCATTTCTTCTTTGCCACCTGCCTCCTTGAGTTGGGTGCATATTGGGTCCTTGAGGAGAAATTCCAACACTTAAGTACTTCTTCCAACATCTCCCTTCATGATTTCGGCGCAACTGAGACATCATGGAGAAGCTTGAAACATGTAACTTTATCCCCTTCCAAGGTTGTAATGTTGCCCCGGAGTACTTGCTTCATCACCCCAAGTCACCTTGCAAAACCAACAAAAAGAAGAGTATCAAAATACTTATAATATAAATTCACTTCACTCACCTGATCTCAATGTTCCAATTTCCAAAGTCCAAGTGATTTCTAGATCTAATAGAGCTCATCATTTTCTCCAGCAGACTTTTCCTTCTTCACAACTTTTACCATGGGCGTATTTAACATATGTGCTCCATATTTCAATGCCTAAGACAAATTTCATATATGAGCCTTAGGAAATGTTTATCTCTCCATAGAAAATTTGATCAATCACAAGCCAGGAGTAATACCCTCAAAATTTATTTACCCCTTAAAGAAATTCAAGGCCCTCTGAAAAAAAACATTTCCCCCTTAGAAAAAAAAAATTTTAACTTTATTTGTCATGGGCTCACTTTGAAGGGGTTCATTTAATATTCTCCACCGTTGAAAATATTCCCTACTAATGTTCATTTTATCCTTCCCAGCCTTGGGCGCATTTTGGAGGTCCTGCTTCCATTTTTCAACACTTAGAAAAAATTTCATTCACCTTGATTGAATTGGGCGCATTTTGGAGGTGAAGGTTCCATTTACTTCTCCTGACTTAGAAAAATTTCAACTTATCTACCCAAGTTGGGTGCATTTGCTAAGCGGTCAGGCAATTTTCATTGCCTTAGAAAATTTTGCCAACTTGCTTCATCTTCTCCTTGGGCGCATTTGACCCCTTGTCATTCCATTCTTCAATACTTGGAAAATTTCCACACCTCCTTGTCAAGGGCGCATTTCAAGGGTCTTACTTTTATTTCCAATGCCTTAGATAAATTCTTGTCTCCACCAACTACCTTGGGCGCATTTAGGGTGGGGTCCTTCCAGTTTCTATCCCTTAGAAAATTTTCGAGCCATGTCACCTTGATGGGCGCATTTAGGGGGTCCTACTTTTGTTTTCAAACACTTACAAAAAATTTCAACTCATCCTGACCTCCACTTGGAGCTTAAGCGCATTTGACCCCCTGAGCTTCCATTTCTCCACCACTTAGAAAATTTTCAAGGCCTCCTTAAGATGGGCGCATTTTGAGGGTCTATCTTTCATTTCTCCCAGACTTAGAATTTTTTACTTGCCTCCATCTTCTTCTAGGGCACATTTGCTAGGTGGTCAGCTTCCAATTTCATGCCTTAGGAAATTTCTTTGCCAACATTTTCTTCATGGGCGCATTTGAGGGGGGCAACTTTTACTTTGTAACTTAGGATTTTTCAAGCCTTCCTTTTCTCAACCTGGGCGCATTTCAAGGGGGTAGCTTCTATTTTGACTTGCATGCCTTAGAATCTTCATCTGGAGTGTTAAGAAGACTTCTGGAGGTGGGTCTTGAATACTTAGCCAATTTTTCAGTCTGCTCGCCCTCATTTTCTATCTTTAGTAACCCCTTGATTCTCAAACTTCTACAACCTAGTTTGACTTGAAATTTTTCCAACGTGATCCTCATGAGCTAACTGTCCTATTCACACCTGCCATCCGTGCTGACCTACTATTTTTAGCCTTGTTCTGGAGGTGACTTACTATAAATAGTAGGTACTCGAATTGCACTCAAATTTTACTAGTAGACTGCTTGAGAGATGTTGATCGTGATGGGATACATCAATTCTTCATTTTTCCCAAATTTTACCCCTCATTTTGAGTACCAAAGTTGGAAACCCTAATTTGACTTGCATGTGCCTCAACTGACCTCCATTTGACTCTGTTTTTGTTCTGGAATGCTATGCTTGTGAAACTAAAGGCCGGGGGGTTGTTGGAGTGAACCTGCTAAAAATAGTAAGTGCTTGAAAAAGTAACCAATCGACTGTCGGATGTGTTTGCATGTCATACTGCTCGAGAGATCCCAAAAAACCTAGTAAAACCCAAAAAACTGGTCTGCATGCGAGCACTTGCTAAAAATAGTATGTCCCTGAAAAGTGATCAACTTGACGTGCATGTGACACCATCACGAAGTTCTCGAAAAACCCATAAAGATTATCCTGACATGCATTCAAAAACCATACATGCAAACCCTAAAAATGGCTCCTGGAGCCAGAATTGCTGAAAATCATTGTCTCGGCTTGCATGTCATACCATCGCGAAGGTCTTGAAAAACCTAGAAAGAAACTCCAAACATGCATTGAAAAAGCACACATGCAAACCCTAAAAATTGCTCCCGGAGCCAGAATTGCTAAAAATAGCAAGTTGTCAGAATTTGCTCAAATTTTGCGTGTAAGCACTTTGAAGTGTCCTAATCGTGGTGTAGCAATCAGAATTTCAAAAATCCAGAGGAGAAGGTCCCAAATTGAGCACTTACCAAAAACAGTAAGTTGCCAAAATTCAGTGAAAATTGAATGGGAACCTGTCTGAAGCCTTCTGATCACAGTGCCAAGCTTAGATCTCAATTTGCCAACTCAACTTGACCTCAAAGTAACCTGAAGATTGGAAACCCTAATCTGCCCAACTACACTTCAAACTTTGTCAAAATTTCAAACCAAGTCAAAAGATAAGTACATCACCGGAAAGATAGAAGAGACAGAGAAAGAGAGACACAAAACCAAAACCAAAAGACCAGGATGGAGCAAAAATTAGGGTCTCCCCATTTTGAATGGGGTGATGTGTGAAAAGGTCACAACAACTCCCTCTTTTGCTAATATGCGTAAAAGTAAAGTATTTTAAAATCCTATCCTTTTGACTCAGCTGGTAAAGGCACAAGGGTAAGAAACAACATACATTGCAGCTAAGGTTTTTCTTTGGTTTTGCAGATTCTTAACTATAACTAGGCTAACACTAAAACTATCCTGATTCCTCAAGAGAAACAAAGCATGAGGACTTAGGAGCAAGGAATAGGTATACGATAAACTTTCAATCAGGATTCCCAAGGAGGCGGGACACCTATCCGAGGTGTAGGCTGAAATAAAGGTTATTGGAAACAATATTGAACAGCAAGCTAGTTCTCATGATTCCCAAGGAGGCGGGACACCTGTTCGAGATGGGCGAGACACCTATCTAAGGTGTAGGCTGAAAGTAGGTTACTGGAAACAACACTTAAACGACGATCTCTTTTTCTAAATTCCCAAAGACGAGGGACTCCTATCCGAGGTGTAGATATGAAAGAAAGATTATTAATAACATCAAACGATAAACTTTATTTCTAAATTCCCAAGGAGGAGGGACTCCTATCCAAGGTGTAGATATGAAACAAGATTATTTAAAACAAATAAATCTGAGATAGCAAATTGCATGAAGGACCTAACACACAATGAACAATCAACTAGCTTTATATTAACAAAGTGAACAAGTACAAAATACCAATATTGCACAGCAAGGTGGCTCAGCAATTTGTTATCACAGCAAAAGTTGAAATACAATGAGCACAAGTGTTCTTATTTGTAGACCTCAAAGGAGTAGGGAACCCTAAAATCTCCTTGAGGTTACAATTAGTCTTGCAAGCATGCAAGAGTTTATTCTGAAATATACCGAACCAATTTTATTTTTATTTTTTCGAATGCAATTACAAACAACATGCACCCGTTAAAGTTAGATGAAAACCCAAACGATGCGGAATGAACTCTAACCAAGAATGTACACCAGGATCCCGAGATGGGCAAGGTGTGATCATATGGTCAGAGGATCTCAATGCAATGCAATACTAAATAACTCTAACCAAGAATGTGCCAAATGACAGCGAGCATATGGTCAGAGGATCCCTGTCAACTACAATACTGAAAGTAAACTCGACGTCAAGAATGTGCCTCCCAACCCAAGATGGAATTGGAGCTACCATATGGCGGAGATGCCAATTACAACAATGCAATGTAAAAAGTAAGTAGGCGGCAAGCTAGCCTCTTCCACTTATTCAGTGGGTATTACAAACTTCCACTTATTCAGTGGGTATTACAAACATGAAAAGAAAGATGAGATGAGATGTGTCATGTCCCCATTTTTGGCGAGCATCAGAGATCGTGAGTTTGGCCTATCACGAGACCCTCGTAGGCTGACAGAGTGGTTAGAGGGTCGTTTGGGAGCTTGGCTCAGCATCAGATTGGCAGTTTTGATCAATTGGCTTTCGTTCGGGCTCATTCGGACGTTTCTTGCAGAATTGCTATTTTTAGCAGTTCCTGGCAGGCAGTGTGGGACCCTGCTATTTTTAGCAGTATGGCTGTGTCAGTATTCGGAATCACTTCAGGGTTCGTCAGCTTCAGACGGAACAGTAATCGGATGATTAACGAGGAAGATATTAATATTTAATTATATTGATTAAATATTAATTATTTAATGTTTATAATATAAAGTTATAATTTTAAATTATAACTTAAGTGATTCTCATAAAGGGGGCGCCCATCATCAGAAGGGGGTCAGTTAATAATTATAATTTATTATAATTATTTGACGGAGAACTATTGAAAGATTAAAAGATTAAAAGTTGAAATATTTAAAAATTCCCTATCTTTAAGGAAATCGCACTTTTGAGAAGAATAAAGGGTTTTGCCTTGGGAATTGTGCATTATGATATTTTTATGAATTGAAAATTTCCCAGTCTTGCCAGAGAACGGAGACCTTAGGGTTTGAGTTCGAAATTCGTTGGAGAACGAGCCATCTCCATCGAAGCAGTTCAGAGGATGTGAAATAACATCTGATTTATTGCCATCAGAGGAATTTCTTCATTTCAGAAGAAGTTGCAGAGCATCACAGAGTTGATATATTCAGGGGTTTTCAGAGTTGAATCCAGTTGAACAAATCTATTCAGGAAAGCACCTATTTTTACCAGATACAGGAAACCACAGAGAAGGCTGTATATTTTATTTATTGATATTGCTGCACACAGGGTCGTACTGTTTTGTACAGGCCGTACTATTCATGAAAGGACGTATTCACTGAAGGGAGCCAAACGCCCTCATTAAGGTCTTTCTGATTCATCAGTTAGAGGCGCCTTGACATTTGTGTCCACATCAGAGCACCGGAAGGAGGGAGAAGAAACTTATTCTCTCAGCCATACCATTCAAACAGCAGCAGGCCGTACAGTTTTGTCAGGCCGTACCAGCATAGGAAAGCGTGTTCTTTGTCTTGAGCAAAACGCCTATCTTCAGACCACCTTTCTTCATCATCTGGAAGCGCTAGGGTTGCTGGAGGTGTTTGAGAACAACAGACTGGAGGAGAAAACAATCAATCATTGCAGCCGTACCTTTTTAGCTATTCATTTATTGCTGTTTCGAAAATCAAGTTTTCAAAAATGTTACCTTTCTCCTTTGCATGTCATCAGATTCTCATTGTAATAATTGCAGAAGATTAATATATGAACCAGACTCAATATTCGTGTTAGGGTTTGCTATTTACGAAGCTAGATTATTTTTTAAAGCATTTATTTCATATTCCTAGCCAAATCGCATTCTTGTTTATTTATACAAAACCTCAAAAACGGTCAAAAAAACCTAAAACCTTCAGAAAATCAAACAACCTGTCAGATCCGGAGAATAGGGGAAACTGGGGTTTCTACAGTGGTATCAGAGCTAAATCCTGCCATCCTGAGGGTTTAGCCGTCTCCTGCAGCCGGAACAGTTAGGTTTTACCAGGTATTATTCATTCAGTCGAGCTTTGGTTGATAGGCAACAGGGTTCGATCTGGCAGCCGGGAAACATGGCTGACAGAACCGACAGGAATTACAGGTCTGATAGAACAGATAATATTAGAACAGAGATTCCTCACGATAACAGAGATCGGAACAGTGCAGAGGTCTTGCATGCACTCAGAGATCTTAGTGCAGGTCAACGGCGGTCAAATGGTGTATTACGGCAGTTGGCTGATGCACTTCAGAGACTGGATACTCCGAGGAGATCGTCACCACGTCGTGACAAGGACAGGGGTGTTACAGGTTCACGGAGAGCTCCTAGGACAGTGTCACGGACAGCAGATAGGCCTACTAGGCCCACTTTCACGAGACAGGAGCCCGATGAGGTTATAACAGGTGAACAGCATGAGGGTTTGTTCGTTGGTACCTTTAGGACAGCGAACGACAAATGGCAGTTAGAGTCACCTGAGATCAGTGGAAGGATCACAATTGACAGAACACCACAAAACACAGAAAGAGAAGTGATTAGCATGTTCCAGGAGTATAGCGTTCTACCTCAGAAGATTAAAACAAAACTTCCTTTCGTGAGTTACGTGGATGTGCACCCGAGTCTTTGCCATAAGACAGAGTTGGCAAGGAAGAAATATCTCACCATAGCTCACGAGCTGTTTACACCTGAAAGGGATCGAGAATCTACACCTAGGTATGATACAATACTTCGTCATGATGATTTGATATCTTCAGTCTCCTATGAAGAGGGCAGAAATTTATGTGATGAATTTGATAGAAGTGTTGATTTAATTCGAGAACACACTAGCACAGCCTGGGGTAATGATTTACCTACATCGTCCTTGCAAGAGGTGGCCCAAGAAATTTCTACCATGGAGGCTACTTCTGATTTTTATGACAGCGTTGTTAAAACTTCGCATGAGCATGAGATAGCAGCTATTTCACAGATGCAAAGTAACCCTATTGAGTTGTCACGTGAAGAGACTCAAGAGTTGGGTACTACAGATGCAGTTGGTGTTGATAATTTATATCATGGTAAGTCTGATTTTTCGGATCAGACCTTTGAAAACCAGCTAAAGGATTCGTATGTTGATATGGAATCCCAGGATCGTGCTTTGGATGGGCATACAGTCACTGTTGGAGTAGAAGCGTGTGAAGATACTATCAGACCAGCAACTTCTACCGTACCAGTTGAGCCACCTTTTGAGGTACAGAACAGCAGTACCTTAGATGCTGAGGTGTGCATGGATGAAAGCACACATGATGTTGCTTATCATGCGGTGAGCGATGACGGATCAGCGTCATATCATAGTGCATATGGTGAACCGGAAATCTTGTATGGGGGTCGTAAGCTTCAGAATCCTCATCATTTGGTTGGGCAACTACAAGTGAATGATAATATGATTGCCACCGCCCTTGAGCATTTTGACGTTGCTCGTCAGATGTTGACTACCTACAGTTGGAGTCCGCCTTTGACAGATGAGCACAGTGAGAGTGGTTTCTCCCTTGCAGTGATACATGCACTCCGAGAAGCAATTGGAACGATGAAACAAAACTACCTTAAATTGCTTGCAGACAGGGATTTCCTTCTCGAATGGGATTGCATTTGTTATGATGCATGGAAGGGAAAGGATGAGCAGATCGATGAGCTCACTCATGAGCTGGAGGTGACTAGGGACTCATTGCATAGCACCCAGCTGGCTCTTCGAGAGTCACAGTTACAGATTGAGAGGTTTACCGTGGCGTTGAGTTTAGCACAATCTTCACCACCTTTGGATATAGTTCAGTCTTCCATGGCAGCGGTTGGTGAGGAGTATACACCCATGGTTCATAGCAGTGAGGGAGATGTTGAGGATGTGGTTACATCCATCTTGGTCACAGGAGCAGTTGATATCGATAGGAGGAGTGCACTAGATGAGAGTTGCAGTGAGCCACGCGTTGCACCAGGTCCTCTCGACATTAATTATGTGATAGGTGATGCAGGGCAGTTCATTGATAGTTCCTGTGACATGGTTGTTGATACACTGGAGAGTTGTGTGACAACCCTTGATACTTGTCCATCTTCATCGCAGATTTCCAGAGTCTCATCCAGTTGGGAGATTGGCACTTATATTGATTTGTTTCCCTCTCCTGGAAGCAAATCAATCATTTCATCAGATACAGTTGACTATGATCGGCAGCTGGTTGAGCCAAGTCAGGAGTACAATTCAATTTATTATTCCAGCGATTCAGAGATGGATGATTCAGATCAGGATGGAGTGATTGTGCAGTTTGTGAACAATCCATTATTTGAATTTGATGGTGGTTTGGTCTATGACAATCCACTCTTCGAGTTGGAGGCTGATCGTACTCTTGATGCTAGTTCTCGGTTTGGTGATAATCGTAGTGTTTGGGATTGTTCCAGTGCATCACAATTCCAAACAAGACTCACAGAGGAGTTTAATGAGGTGTACACGGTGAGGAGTGCTTATAGTTTTTCCTTTGATCCACCTGTACATGATTCGTATTCGATGCACCATTCTTGTGCACAGGGTGATTCTCTTGGTACAGTCGAGGGGAGTAATTCATTACTGTGTGCAGAGTTACCATCTTCACAAGATGGGATTAGCGGATGCAGGTACTTGACTCAGCAGTTTGCGGGGTATTACTTGCAGGGACAGCAGTCCGTTTTACATCATGCCGATATGTATTTGACAGGGCTTGATACTTCTATGTCGTAGATTCATACAGGTACATGGTTACAGGGCGACTATGGTATTAGTTGGCATGATGGTTTAGACAGTTATCACATCCATGAGTATTTAGCAGAAGACAGGGAGAGATTCAGGATAGTAGATGCTTCTGAAAGTTTTTATCTCTGCATGACAGATGGATGTGGATTCATATGGTATTGGGATCCCGGTGGCGACAGCGTTGGCACTGAGTATTGGATGGGTCCCATTGAGTTACTTCACTATTCTCAGCATGGTGAAGTTGGAGGCAGTAGAGCGCAGTGGCAGCCTGAGGAGGATCGTCACGCCAGACTTTTACGCTGGGTTTGGGATCCAGGTGTTGATTGCGCAGTTGAGTTTTGATGATGCTACAGGAGACAGATCGTGATGTGTGGGACATTTCACAGTTTTTTCTTTGGGGCCTTCCGAGGATCGGAGTTTCTTTGCAGTAGAGATTGCTTGGGGACAAGCAATTTTAGGGAGGGCGGACTGTCATGTCCCCATTTTTGGCGAGCATCAGAGATCGTGAGTTTGGCCTATCAGGAGACCCTCGTAGGCTGACAGAGTGGTTAGAGGGTCGTTTGGGAGCTTGGCTCAGATCAGATTGGCGTTTTGATCAATTGGCTTTCTGCCTCGCTCATTCGTGACGCTTGCACTGCTATTTTAGTAGCCTCGGCAAGCAGGGACCCCGCTATTTTTAGCAGAGCGGTCAAGATTCTAATCACTTCGGTTCCTCAACTTCGACGAACAAGAATCGGATGATTAATCGAGAAGATATTAATATTTAATTATATTGATTAAATATTAATTATTTAATGTTTATAATATAAAGTTATAATTTTAAATTATAACTTAAGTGATTCTCATAAAGGCTACCATCAAATGGGTACGTTAATAATTATAATTTATTATAATTATTTGACGGAGAACTATTGAAAGATTAAAAGATTAAAAGTTGAAATATTTAAAAATTCCCTATCTTTAAGGAAATCGCACTTTTGAGAAGAATAAAGGGTTTTGCCTTGGGAATTGTGCATTATGATATTTTTATGAATTGAAAATTTCCCAGTCTTGCCAGAGAACGGAGACCTTAGGGTTTGAGTTCGAAATTCGTTGGAGAACGAGCCATCTCCATCGAAGCAGTTCAAAGGATGTGAAATAACATCTGATTTATTGCCATCAGAGGAATTTCTTCATTTCAGAAGAAGTTGCAGAGCATCACAGAGTTGATATATTCAGGGGTTTTCAGAGTTGAATCCAGTTGAACAAATCTATTCAGGAAAGCACCTATTTTTACCAGATACAGGAAACCACAGAGAAGGCTGTATATTTTATTTATTGATATTGCTGCACACAGGGCCGTACTGTTTTGTACAGGCCGTACTATTCATGAAAGGACGTATTCACTGAAGGGAGCCAAACGCCCTCATTAAGGTCTTTCTTATTCATCAGTTAGAGGCGCCTTGACATTTGTGTCCACATCAGAGCACCGGAAGGAGGGAGAAGAAACTTATTCTCTCAGCCGTACCATTCAAACAGCAGCAGGCCGTACAGTTTTGTCAGGCCGTACCAGCATAGGAAAGCGTGTTCTTTGTCTTGAGCAAAACGCCTATCTTCAGACCACCTTTCTTCATCATCTGGAAGCGCTAGGGTTGCTGGAGGTGTTTGAGAACAACAGACTGGAGGAGAAAACAATCAATCATTGCAGCCGTACCTTTTTAGCTGTTCATTTATTGCTGTTTCGAAAATCAGGTTTTCAAAAATGTTACCTTTCTCCTTTGCATGTCATCAGATTCTCATTGTAATAATTGCAGAAGATTAATATATGAACCAGACTCAATATTCGTGTTAGGGTTTGCTATTTACGAAGCTAGATTATTTTTTAAAGCATTTATTTCATATTCCTAGCCAAATCGCATTCTTGTTTATTTATGCAAAACCTCAAAAACGGTCAAAAAAACCTAAAACCTTCAGAAAGTCAAACAAGCTGTCAGATCCGGAGAATAGGGGAAACTGGGGTTTCTACAAGATGCTAACAGTACTACTGTTCAGCTTACAATATATAGAGAATTGCATGCCAAGAGCTGGAATTTAGAACTCAATAGTGCTGCAACGATATAAACGATTCTCCCTTACTTAGCAAGAATACCCAAACCAATAACACCTCTCAAAATACCTCTCTTTATGTTCTGATCTGTGACAGACCTGCACTTAAAATGAGTAATCAGCAATACAAAATAACCTCTAAATTGCTCACAACTCTCTCAAAACCCATCCCAAATGCCAAAGACCAAATGCATAGTATTTCTAGGATGGATGCGCCCTAGAATGATCCCTAAAACAGACCCCAAAACTGATATTTAATTTCTGGCACAAACTTCAAGAAACCCAAATGGTACAGCCTCTAGTGGGGCGATTTCTTCCACAAAATTCAATCCTTCATCAAAAAATCTGAAACTCAAGGAATATGGTTGCCCTTGCCAAAGGATTGCAATGAGATAATACCCAAAAGAAGATTAATTTTATTTTTAAATCTATGATTGAAACTCACTTACAGCCATGTTCATCAGCAACTCCAGAAAATCACTACAATGCATGAAACTGAACTACATATGCAAAATCAAAATGCAACAAGCAATCCTCACTACAAAATTCTCTCACAAGCAAACTATATTCTCCACTAGATGCTATCTCTCAAACATGAAGTCGAGCCAAGGCTAGGAGGCATTCATTCCTCGAAGCAATCCCAATACCATTCCGGCAGAGTAACATTACTGTAGACAAAAGATGATAAAATGAAGACCCAAGGTTTCCCTTTATAATTTTGAGAAGACCCTCCAGAAGCTTCTAGAAGAGAAACCCTAATTTTCAAATTTCAATTTAATCTTTTCCCTCCAAGAAATGGCGTCACTTTTCTTCAAGGCTTCATTTTTACTTTTAATGAAATTCACCCCTTCAAGATAGGCGTCCAAACCTAAGCTTCAATTTTGACCTTAAGAAATATAAAATTACCTCAATGAGGCGCCACCCCTTGAAGACCACCTTTTTAAAACAACATTAAGTTATGTGACTAGGCCAAGGGGGGGTAACATAACATTAAAATATGACATTATTTAAATAAAATGAACTTATCTCTCCAGAAAGCATCCCAAGGCCAAAATTGAACAAACCAACTGAATCAACTGAAGAGGAAAGCCAACTGTGCTGAGAACAACAGGACCACTGCCAGAAATAGAATTTACTAAAAATAGTAAATTCTTGAAGGTGCTCGGAAAAGCCAAGAAAAACACACCACTGCGAAGCTCTCTGAAAACCCAAAAAGAATCTGCCATTCAATCATCAATTCACGAGCAACAGCAACCTCCAAAACATGAAACCCTAATTTCACCTTCTGAGTAGCCTATGGGTCTCCGGAATAGGCCAATGGTCAACTGAAAAGATCATGCTCGAGAAGGGGGCATTACATATTCTTAAGTCTAAATGTATGCAACCTAACAGTTAACTAGAAAAACTACATCAATTAACTGAACTAAAACTAAACTAAATGGACGTTGCAACACGCAAGCCCTTATTGATATGAGAGTTAACTGATAACTAACATCATTCAACTGAAATCCTAATTGAAAGTTCCACCTCCACGGAAGATATTCCCAAGGATGCATGATATCAGCAATCTAAACTCTAGAGAAATGTTGAGTTGACTGCTGCCTTTGATTCTATCCTCAGGAAAACTATGGGATCCAACTGTTTGTCTACTCCAAGCCGTCATGAGCAATCATCTCCTCCAAGAACTCATTAACTGCCTCATCTTTAGGTACTCTAATACTATCCAAACTAATAGACTATCTGCTCAACGCCTTCTCAAGCCAACATGAGTGATCAATGTTAACTTCTCTCGACGAAACTGTTGTAGCTGTGTTGACTCCTGGTGAATTAACTGGTACTACAATTTCACAAACCGGCAATTCTGGCTCTAAATCAACCTGAATGGGAGGTGACTAAGGAGAAAATGGCGAACCAGGAGATGCAGACCCGGCTTCAGCTAGTACTACTAGCTCTACTAGAACTTTTGGTGCCTTCTCGATCTATTCTCGTTGACTAGCTTTTCTCGTCGTATTTCCACTAACCCTGACACCTTTACGTGGATGCATTATGGCCTTAACCCTAGGTCTTGACCTTGATGTAGAAGGTAGTGATGAAAACACCACTAGCGACTTTGCAACTAAAACTACCTTCCGCCTTCTCTTTTTGTCCAAGAAATAAATGCTAGTCTTGATACCTCCTCTTGACAGGTCCTCAACTGAAGTACTCTCTCTGGCTTACCAATCCAGTTGTCGAAGCGGTTGGTGAGCAACTTGACCCTTGACGAATGTGCTAAGTAATACCTCTCCGTCATCATCCAACACACCTTCAACATCTTCTGATAAGAAATCAACAAGCTGAGGAAGAGTGAATCTGCAATAGTGACCCCTGCGTGCTTCGAATTCGTCTTCGCAATTGACCCAGAAGTCTTGAAGAGCTAGCCTACGTGAATGGCTTCGCTCCAACCGAGCTGCATAGAGACCCAGAGGATCGTAGGAGCGCTTCTCGCTGAGGTGCTTGAGATGTGTTGTGACCTTTTCACACATCGCCCCATTGCAAATGGGGACCCCCAGTAGTTTCCTAGTTTTTAGGGTTTTTCCTCCACGCAACGGTTTCATGAGGTCACTTTTTTTAGAGTTTCAAGTCATTCTTTGAGAGTCATCCAAGCCAAGTTGATAATCCATGCCTGAATCAATGCATAAACGTTATGGAAGGGTTCAGAAGGTCCGAGAGACGAGGATCGCCTGTGCTTTGGGCCAATTCTAACACTTCCTATTTTTTACGGAATCTGCTTTTTTGCTTTTTCGCTTTTTCATCTTTGGCATTTTTGGACCAAACGGGGTTCCCTATTTTTTAGGGATTTTGCTTTTTCTATTTTTAGAAAGTCAACCCTAGTCAAATGAGTCAACGTTTTGATCTTTAGAACCAAAAATCAACCAAAAACTCGAAAAATCAAGCAAAAATAAAGCAAAAATCAGGAAAAGCATGGAAAAGCAAGGGAAAAATCTGGAAAAATCAATTGAAAATCATGAGAAAAATCAAGCAAAAAATCAACTAAAGGCATGAAATTCATGGAGAAATGTGCTTAAGTCTAGAGAAATTCGCCCTTGCCATGGAGATGAAGGATGGCGAGGCAGTTAGCAAGGTCTGCCCTTAATTTGAGGGACATCACATGAGAGCAAGGAAGTCCGCCCTTGCCATAGAGGAAAGATGGCAAGACTTCTTGGAAGTCCGCCCTCACATGGCAAAGACCTCTTGAAGTCCGCCCAAGCCTTGGGTGATGGATGGCATGAAGACTACCAAGTACGCCCTTGACTTGGCAAAGAAAAAAGGAAGTCCGCCCACCTCAAGATAAAAATGGAAAGACATTTATGAAGTCTGCCCCATCATGGAAAGGAATGTGTAAAGTCCGCCCAGCCTAGAGCAAGGAAAAAAATTCGAAATTTATCTAAGTATGGAGGCTTAAGAAGAGGGAAAATGCGAATTTTGGCTAAGTATTTGATGCTTTAGAAGGAGAAATTGCAAATTTTGGCTACGGATGAGAAGAAAGGAAAGTGTCAAGGAAGATGAAAAGTTCGCCATGCCTTGATGGAAGATGGAATAAAGTTGTTGAAGTTCGCCCTGGCCATGGAAAGAATTTGATGAAGTCCGCCTAGCATAAGGAAGGGCGAAGAAATTGAAATTTCGCCTAAGTATGGATGCCTAGGGAAAAATTTATGAGGCTGGCTAAGTGCACAGAGGAAAATGTATATGGCAAAGAGGCAAGAAAATCCGCCCCTGGCTAAAAGGGATGAAAATTTGTTTAAGTATTGAGGAATTTTTCCTAAGAAAGACATCCAAACACGTACTTTGCCTAGAGGAAATCGTCCAAGCAAGAGAAAAATTTGATTTCAGCATGAGAAAATGTGCCCGACACAATTTGAGGTCCGCCATGGCAAAAGAAAATGAGGATCTAGCGTAACATTTGTTGGCAAGACGACTAGATAATCCAACTTGGCTAGACAAAAAAACGAAATAAATTGGAAAATAAATATTTCGCCAAGGAAAAAATGAAAATAGCCATGGGTCAAAAAACGAACGGGTTGGAAATAAATTAACTATTTTAACATTTTAATAATTTATTTCCAACACTGTAATGTCCCCAATTTAGCCCTACGCTCTTCATTTGGATTTAGCCTATTTCCGGAAACTCGTAAGCTAAGCATAAGCTGAAATTAGGGTTTCCCATCTTCTAGGAGGATGTTTCTACTTTTTTTGGGGTTTGCACTTGGAGTTTTGGATTTTGGATTCCAGATTCTTTCTAGCTTTTCAGAGAGCTTCGCAATGGTATCACATGCTCTTTGATCTGAGCAACTTTCCGAATTTACTATTTTTAGTAAATTCTATTTTTGGCAGTGGTCCAATTGGCATCAACTCAGCAGGTTTTCCTCTTCAGGCGGTTCAGTTGGTAATGTTGATTTTGGCCTTGCGGTGAAATTTCTGATGGATATTGAATTATTTATGTTGCTAAGGTTATATTTTGATATTATGACCCCTTGGCCTAACATTACAACTTTAAGTTGTTTACAAAAAGGGGACTTGAAGGGTGGACGCCTCATCAGGAGGCTAATTAAAATATTTCTAAAGGCCAAAATATAGCTGGAGGATTTGGATGCCAACTTTGAGGGAGATATTATTTTATTAAAAGATTTATTTTTCTCTTGAAACAAGGGACGCCATCTTGTGAAGGGAAAAGGAGTCAACTTAAATTTGAAAATGGTTTGTCTTCTTATGCTAGGCATAACTTCGAGAGACTTCTAGAAGATCTTCTCAAACTTATAAAAGGAGGCTTTGGTTCTTCATTTGGTATCCATGAACAAATTATATCGATATGCTGCCGAAATGGTGAGTGAATGCTTCGAGGGATTCATACCTCCTAGCTTGGGCTTGACTTCTTGCTTGAAAGATAGCAACTAGTTGAGATATTGCTGTTCTTATTCTCTGAGAGCAGATTGGAGCACATTGTAGTTGAGTTTCTTGCATTTCAGTCAGTTTTTGGAGTTGGTGGTCCATTGTAGCTTGTTGGCGTAACAACTAGCACCTCTGGAGTAAGAGTTGGTACGGACAGCTATGCACACTACGCAATGAGTGCTCTTCAAATTAGGAGGGGAAGCTCCCTCGTTGTGCTTGACAAAAGTACTTGCAAATGGAAATAAACTAAACTAAATCCTGTCTTTTTGTTTCAGCTGTAGAGGTACAAGGCTTTCTCGAAAACTAATACGTTGCAGCTGACTTTCTCTGGTTTTGCAGATCTACTAACTACAACTAAACTTAATAACTTAAATTATATCCAGTTTCCTCAAGAAAACAGAGCATGAGGAAACGAAACAAGGTTTTGACTATCAGACGATAAATGGATTCAGATTCTCTACTTGAAGGCAAGGTGGCGCAACTATTATCTCAATCTGAATAAGTTTATTAGGCACAACACAGATTTAAGAATTTACCATGACAATCTTATGAAACCCTATGTGGCATAACACTTGATTATAATAGTAAAGACTTCACAAAATAGATTTATCATCACAATCTTATGAAACCCTATGTGGCATAACACTTGATCATAACGGTAAAAGTTCACGAAACAGATTTATCATCACAATTGCATGAAACCCTATGTGGCATAACAATTGATCGTAATGATAAAGATGCACAAAACAGATTTATCTAAACTATGGAAAGAATTCACTATCACAATCGCATGAAACCCTATGTGGCATAACAATTGATCGTAATAGCAAAGACGCATGAACAAATACCAAAAGAGCAATATTGAGGGCAAGGTAGGCACAGCATATATTTGTCTCTCAAGCAAAAGTTAATTACAAATGAGAAAAAGCTCTTATTTATATACATCAAGGTGTAGGTAACCAAAAAATCACCTTGAGTCATCTACAGTCTTGCAATGCATGCAAGATTTGCTACCAAACCCTAATGAAGTAAACTATACAGTTAACTGGAAAGCTACCATCAGTTAACCAATACATTTAACCTAAATGGACCATGTGCAAGCATGCACGTCCTTATTTAAAGCAAAGTTAACTGGACACTACCCTCAGTTAACTGGAAACCCTAACCCTAACTCCTGTGATGATAATTCCAAGGATGAGATAAGCATGTGTTAAGTCAGCAAGTAAACTCAAGACTGAAAGTCGAGTTAACTGCTGCTCATGACTCAATCCTCGAAATTAACTGCAAGTTCCAACTGGCAGATCACTCCATGTCAACTCGGTCTAACACTTCGACCAAGAACTCATCGATCTCTGTCATCTGGCACTTTGACGCTGCTCAAAACAACAGTCCACTTCTTCAGTTCTCTACCACTTTCTGTGACCATGTGCATGCCATCTTTACATTCTTCAATCGCCTTTCTGAAACTGGCTGCAATCACTGAAACATTCTCTAACTTAGGCGCCATAGGGTCGCCTTCAAGGCTGTCACGAATCAGCTTCTCGAACTTTGCTTGTACTTTGTCCAACTCAACATACATGCCATCTTCAAGAAAATAATGACACGGAATCTGAACAACGAAACCGCTAACAAGTGCAAGTACTCCAACCACATCATCCTTAAGTGAACACAACTTGGTAGAGATATTCTCACATATTTCCATTTTGAGAAGGTGCTGCTCTTTCCAAGTAAAAACTTTGTCTTGATCCTCATCGATCTCCAAGGCATCATATGCAACTGACAACTGAGACACTAGAACACGATCCTTTGCCAAATTCTCTACAACCGCAATCTCAAGCAACTGAATACCCTGACGGAGTTTATGTGCATCACTCCTCAACTGATACAAATCTGCAAGAAGACGCCGACCTGTAGCAACTAAACTTTCAATCCAGTTATCCAAAAGTCTGCCATGACCGACTAACTGATCCAGTTTTCGTTGTTCTGCAGCTGTATGCTAAGGAAGAACAGGTGCACTACTTGGATTTCCGTGAACAAGATCAGAAATGTACTGACGAAGTTGACTATTTTCAGCCTTGAGTAAGGCCTTATCTTCTCCATCCTTCGTGATTCGCTCTTCAAGATTATTAGTGACGATCTTAAGAAGAGTCACATCTGTCTCTCGAGTGGTCCTGCCTAGATTTGCCTTAGTGAAAGTAAAGTCACCAACTTCGACTTCATCTAAGCTTTTACCCTCTGGAGGAACGGCAACTTCGATAACAATCTCTGATTCTGGAGTCTCTTTGATATGTACCTGTTTCTTGATCTTCTTGTTCCACCTTCTTTGATAAGGTTCACCGAATTCAGATAAATCAAGGTTGTATGAAGGTTCACGCCTCTGTCTTCCCAAACACTTCTCGAGCCAACATGACTGAAAAATATTTTCAATTCGAGGAGAGACTGTCCCTGATGTATCAACCTGCGGTGGTTCAGGTGTCTCTGATCCAGCTTGAATTGATGTCTCAGGCTCAGAATCTATGTCAATAAGTTGTATGTGAGGCGAACTAGGAGGTGAAACGTGAGGCTCAGCCTGAATAACTGTCTCTACTAGAACCTCAGGAACATTCTCAACTTGTTTATGCTTCCTCTTACCAGTAGCTCTTTTCCCCGTGTTTCCACTGAGTCTAACCCCTTCAGGAGGTATTATAATAGCCTTGACTCTGGGTCTTGCCCTAGAAGTAGAAGGCAATGAAGAAAAATCCTTTGGCGGCTCTACTACAGGAACTGACTTTCGCTTCCGTTTGCTCTCCAAGAACAACTTGCTAGTCTTGATAATTGATCTGGAAACCTCTTCAATAGAAGTATTCTCCTTGGCGTACCAATCAGGTGAGCGAAGTGGCTACCGAGCAACTTGATCCTTGACATATGAATTAAGAAGAACTTCTCCATCATCATCCAATAGACCATCAACATCTTCTAATAGGTAATCAGAGAGTTGACCAATAGTGAGTCTACAATAGTGACGACAACGAACCTCAAATTCATCTTCACAATTAGCCCAGAAATCTTCAAGTGTTGCCTTATGTGCAATCCCTCGCTCTAACCTATCTGCATAATGACCGAGAGGATCATAGCAACGCCTTTCAGTATAAGTCCTAAGTTTGAACGTTTCTATCTCGGTAGACATAAACCTGGCATCTGTTGCCGCATTGCATGTGAAAATTCCCAATGTGAATGTAAAATTAGCCGCAGTCTTATGACGACTACGAAGAAAGAAATGAACATGTTGCAACTGCCTGAGAAACTCCATGAAGATGATCTTGTCTGACGGATACCTTGGCAACATCAGGGGCTCTCCAACATATCCATAAACCCGAATGTATGTGAAAGTAGGGAACTGGATAAACCAATCCGCCCAAGTCTCCATTGCTGATTTGGCCTCGGCAGAAATACGAATGTGCATCTCGTCATCAAGATCTCTAACGGTTCTCATAGAAAAGTGATCATTCACTGGTCGGAAGTCTTGCTCGGATTGAGAAAACTCCAACTGAGGATAATACTCATGAACACGCTGAACATTGAGAGTGCCATTAGTTTTTAGAAGCCTGTAGCTACCTTGAAATGCAACCAAGTAAACCAAATAGGATATCATATGAAACTCATGATACTTGAGAAAGTTAGTAATTTGTTGATGTAAACAATCACTAATCAACATAGCCCAGTCAAAATGCTTTGTACCATCAAGAATTCTGGTAATCAGGTAAAACATCCATGAACGGAAAGTGCTAGCATCTGGTTGACCGGTAACTCGGTTGAGCAAAGTTATTAAAACAGCAACTTCCTCCTTGAATTCACCATGACTGTAATGTCCCCTTCTCGAACCTGACCTTTCCAGTGACCGTTGGCCTTTTTCTGGAAACCCGAAGGCTAGTTGGAAGGTAAAATTAGGGTTTCCTATTTTTAAGGATGTCCTTGCTCAGAGTTAGTGGATTCAATGGCGGATTCTTTCTGGGTTTTCAGAGAGCTTCGCAGTGGTATGTTCATCTCGGCTTTCTGAGCATCTTCAAGAATTTACTATTTTTAGTAAATTCTATTTCTGGCAGTTTTTCAGTTGGGTTCGGCTTGGTTGACTTCCTACTTCAGTTTGGTCAGTTGACTTGGTCATTATTGGCTTCAGGGCACAATTGGAGAGATAAGTTGATATATTTAATTAAAAGTCACGTTTTAATATTTTATTCGAACGTTGACCCCTTGGCCTAGTCTATTGACTTTATGTTGTTTTGAAAAGTGGTCTTTTTGAGGGTGGCGCCTCATTAAGGATTATTTTATATTTTATCCAAAGTCAAATCAAGATATAAGGTGGGCGCATTTATTAAAGTATTGAATTTATTTTAAAAGTGAATATTCAACTTGAAGGAAAAGGACGCCATCTTTGAGGAGATTAGGGTTTTTGACTTTGAGAGGAGTTTAGGGTTTCGAGAAGTCAACCTGAAATTATAAAAGGAAGACTTGGATCATCATTTGGGTATCTTTTATCTACAGGAATGTTATGCTGCCGGATTGGCTTTGGGATTGCTTCGAGGAATGAAGGCCTCCTAGCTTGGGCATTGCTTCTCGCTTGAAAGACAGCGACTAGTGGTGATTTAGTCTAGTTTGTGAGTTACATTTAGTTTATGCATTGTAATCAGCTTATCGCATGGTTAGATCTGATTTGCATATTAGTGGTTTTCAGCATTTTGCATTATTTGTTACAGCAGATTCGTGTTTTTATTCATAAATCAAAAAATATCAAAAATCTTGTTCTAGGTATTGTCTCATTGGTTTTCTCTGTTGGAAGAGACCCTTCATGAATATTTGCAGATTTTAGTACGAAGCTTATGATTTTATAATGCAAATCCGTCATTCCTTGAAGGCCGAACTTTCTAGAGTGCATTGGGATTCGTGTCAGTAATTAATAGCCATTTTTAGATGCCATTTCTTATTACTAAGTTAGGTGCCATCATTTTTAGGGTCTATTGCATCAGATTTGAGATCATTTGGGTGAGAAATGAGAGAGATATGAGCATATGAGTGAATTCCTAGGTTGCTGGTTTTTAATTTAAAAGTGCAGATTTGTGGAAAAACAGAATTTGTATTTTGAACATTGGAAGGTTTATTGTTTTGGCTCTTCTAATCATTCTAAGAAGAGATCTTTTGATGTAATGTTAAGCTCTCAAATTCCTATGCTACCAGCAGGCGAATGAACATCATTTTGTAAGCTGACAGTAGTACTGGCAGCGGTTCTTTAATCTTGCTCAATTCTGATTTGTAATTGCTTATCTGATATTCGGAAGTTGTTTTTGTAATATCTAGCATCTCCGTCATATGGTAGCTCCCATTCCGTCTCGGTCTGGAAAGCACATTCTTGACGTCGAGTATTTACAGCATCATTGTTTAGTTTCATTCAAGCATTGTTTTTGTAATCACTTCGTCATATGGTCGCCCCTCACTCCGCATTGGATTGGGTAGCACATACTTGACGTTGAGTTCCCTTTCAGCATTTAGAGTAGAAGACCCTCTGACCATATGCTCGCCATCATCGGCGCCATTCTTGGTTAGAGTTGCTTTCAGCATAAGCAGTTTGAATTTAGATCCTCTGACCAATGCTCGCCATCATCGGCGCCATACTGGTTAGAGTTGCTTCAGTACGTTTGGGTTTATCTTCTAACCTTAACGGGTACTTTGATTGTAATGTTGTAATTGAAATTTGTGAAAAACGAAAAAAATTGGCTCGGAATATTTCAGTGGTATCAGAGCCAAGATCCTGCCATCCTGTGCCCATCAGAGTTCACTTGACAGAGAAAACAGATTCTACATCAGAGGTCAGAGCTAAGTTCAGTATTAGTTTTCAGAAGTTTCAAAGATGTGGCATTTTCTAAGGCCTATGGGTCGTGAGAGATCAGATTTAACTATGGCATCGGAGGAAGGGAAGGTTAGTGATGTCGTAAGGGACTTCATTGTATATGCCAGACAGTTTAAAAGACAATGTGAAGATGAGGCTGTCAAACTCCATGAGCAATATCAAACCATGCCAGATGATTATAGGTACAATGTTTCATTTGATTCCCATTTGAAGTGTGTGGCGTCAGTGGAGCCCGAAAAGTGGAAGATGGTGGACCACATTAGGAAAAGGATAAAAAGGGAAGCAGAACAAGCTATGTTCGAAGAATCAAAGAAGGAAGGAGATGAAGTGCCTATTTGTGGATTGCAGCCGACAAATATGCAAGTTGAAGAGAAAAATCAGTCATCTAGCATTGAAGATGGCACAAACAAGGTGCACATATCACATCAAAATGATCGTGAGCTCGAAGGAGAAAACGTGACAGTTGAAGAGTGTGTGGAAGAGCCTCATAATACGCCCCTTGACTTGCATGTGATAGCAAGTGAAGAAGAGCAAGTTGAAGGAAATACTATTGGTGTCTTTGAATCAGCTTATGACCGTTACCAAAGTGGTGATGTTGGTAATGATTTCGATGTGTTTGTACCTCCTCTTGTTGAAGATTTAGTGAGGGATAGATTGGCTCTTGTTGCTGTCTCAACTTCCCAAGAAGTTTCACATGAAAAAATCAGCAACATTCTCTCTCATGAGGGTTCCATAGAAGATAATGAAGATGAAGTTTTTCAAACAACAAACATTGAAGATTCTTCACTTCATTTCGGGGGTGACATTGTTGGTCTTGGGATTGATCAGCAAACTGAGCCATTGGAGAGAAACTTTTTTGATGATTTCAGCTTAAGTGAATTGGGACTTGACTTATTCAAAGAGTCATCACTACAAGGGGAGCATGATAAGTTTTTTCCAGTTGATCATCTTAATCAGCCCACTAGCATTTGGGATCCGGGTGTGTTGGCATCAAGTTATGTTAAAGAACCTGTGTGGGATAAGTTTCCCTTTGATCCTGATGAAGAACAAGAACCAGGTTGCACAGTAGACTATGAGGTGGCCCTTGGAGGAGAAGTTGTCTTTGAAGAAGAAGATTGTTCCACAAAATTCCATAATGATCTCTTTGGAGTGGTTGCAGCCACTAAAGAGGAATTTGTGGTTACAGAAACTTTCCGAACAGCGGACAAATATGATTCCTTGAGCAGGTTGGATGCTGGTCTAATGTTTGATCAAGGAGGCAGTGATGAAGAAGAAGAGCTAGAAGACCATATGGCTCTTGAAGGTGGAGAGTTTGAAAGTGTTACTAATCACAAATCAGATTTATCAATGCACGAAGCTGATTGCCAGCAATGGGTTGAAGAATTTGTGGAGTATGATGCTTTTTATGATGATGAGCATTCTCTGCTAGTTGGTGGGGAAGTACAAGAATGTTGGAGTAGTAAAGAGGGCAGCAAAGGCAAGGAACGAAGTTCTGATTTTCAGTTGCAGCCTATCAGCAGTTCACCGTCTTTGCATGTTCATGAGTGGGAAGATCAATGCAAGGTATCTTTTGGAAAAGAAGTACAAGCGCTATCCCTATTTGATCGCACACACAATTTGGTTGATGATCTCTATTGGAAGGCTCAGTCTGAAGAGAGACGAAGTGGAGTTAAGGATGAAGTTGCTCTTCCTAACTTGCAACTTATCAGAGGCTCTTTGGAGACATTGAAATCAGCATTCATACACTTGATTGAAGATCAAGATCATGCCGTTGAATCTGCAAAGAAGGCCTTCATTGTTTTCGAAGAAAGGGAGAGTATGGTTGATGAGCTCACCTTGGAGCTTAAATCAACTGAGGACAAGTTGAAAGAAACTCAGTTGGCTCTAAGAAAGGTTGAAGACCAGTTTGCAGATTTCAAACTTTTCAAGGAGCAAGAGGATGCACGAAGAGCTGGAGAAATCAAGCAAGTAATTGATGAGATTGATAGTCTTCGAGAGGAGTTTGATCTTGAAGGTTTCACAAGAAAGTCAAAAGTTGCATGTGCAGATTTGGGGCAGCGAGACGAAAGGAATGGCTTCCAAGTCTTCGACAATCCCTTCTTTGAAGTGGGTGCTGAAGCAACTTATGACAATCCTCTCTTTGTTTTGAAAAATGAGTCAAGTAGTGAAGTGACCAAGCATGAGGTCAAGCGTGAACTCCAATCTAAGGATGCCTTGATATCACTCCATGAAGATGTGCCACGTATGTTGAGTAGTAATGAATGCATAAGTGGGTTTGAGGATGGAGTCTCTACATGGGAAGTGTTGATTTGTGGAGATTTCAACATCCCCAACACCAAGGGGTTAACAAAGCAAGACTTGGTAGTTGCTGGTAACTTCATTACAGCAGCAAGGAGCAAAGATTTAAGTCTTCTTACTCATGAAGAAGGGAATGAAGATGGACCAGAACTGGGTGTTTGCATGTTTGTCAATCCATTCCTTTGGTTGAACAATACTTTGGCACATATTGGACTATTTTTGGATTTGGATTTGAAGTCATTTAATAGTTCATGCTCCCATGTTGTTGAAGCTTTCATAGATAGGCTTCAAAGGTTCATTGGCGGAGGCATCAATCTCTTCAGTATGCACTTGATCCTTACTAGCATTTGGGAATGTGTTGAGTTTTCTTTTCAGTATGTTGGAGATCACTTTCAGTCGGGTATCCATGCTTGGGATTCTCAATATGGGTTGATAGAGCTTATCACTTGTGGAAAGAAGGACTTTTTGAAGGATAAGGATCAAAATTTCAGTATTAATGATGTTGTGACTTTCTTTTCCAGCCCCATGATGGTTCCATTTGTTCATCGACAAATGGATTGGAGAGAAATTTTGAGTATGGATTGGAAAGAGGAACAATTGGTTGCTCTTGGCGTTGATCCTTGGCTAAGACAAGAGCAGATTTTGAGACTCGTGCTTGCTGGTTGGAGGCAGACCAGCCCTGTTACTTGTGGAGTTACTCTCGTTTGGGAGAGTTTTTTCATCACCACTTGCCAACGAGGTGGTAGTTTTCAGATGGAGATTGCTCTAGTATGTTTTTCGGCCATTGTTGAGTTGTTACCTTGCACCTCTATGCTCATATCATACACTCACACTTGGGAATTTCTTTGGTGCTGTTGTTTTTTCTTGTGTGAGGTACTAAAATCAGATTGCACTTCGCTGACTTCGGCCTTGAACAGCAGAGATTATTTGTTCCTTCGCACCCATTCTACTTTTGGAGTGCATCCTATGGAGGTTTGTGAAACAAATTTTGATAGTTTCTTTACTATATTGGTTTTGGACAACGAACTTCCACATGCTTTGGCTTTCCCTTCTGAGACTCTTGGAGTTGGAATAGTAAGAGTGATTAGAAGTCTTCATGGTGGTGTCGATATAATTCAGTTGATGCATAGTAGCTCCAGAAGAAACCATGAGGCTGAATTTGTTGAGCTCTTGCAAAGGATTGCTTTCCTCTTTGCAAGAAGATTTGAAGATATCATTTTTTCCATCAGGGCTTCGTTTGTTGCAATATGGAGGTATGTTGAGGAGTTTGATTTTGAGTTGAGCAGCCTATCCATTGTGGTTGACAGTGGTATAGTTGATACTGTTGACTTTGGGCCTCTTGGACATGAGACGTTGCATGAAGTTGGTCTCAGTCCTTTACAAATTTTCAGTATGAGTATCATGGACAGTAACACTTTGGGGTTACAAGGAAGGTTAGTGCAACATAGGCATGATGATTTCATGGATGTGATCAGAGTGGAGCAGCATCGGCATGGTGGGTCCTTCCTGCGATGGGTGTGGGAACCAGGGATCATACTTGTTGCATATGGTTTAGTTTTAAAATTTCTGGAGTTGTGGTGGTATTGTTTGAGGACAAGCAATTTTGGGAAGGGCGGATTGTAATGTCCCCTTCTCGAACCTGACCTTTCCAATGACCGTTGGCCTTTTTCTGGAAACCCGAAGGCTAGTTGGAAGGTAAAATTAGGGTTTCCTATTTTTAAGGATGTCCTTGCTCAGAGTTAGTGGATTCAATGGCGGATTCTTTCTGGGTTTTCAGAGAGCTTCGCAGTGGTATGTTCATCTCGGCTTTCTGAGCATCTTCAGGAATTTACTATTTTTAGTAAATTCTATTTCTGGCAGTTTTTTAGTTGGGTTCAGCTTGGTTGACTTCCTACTTCAGTTTGGTCAGTTGACTTGGTCATTATTGGCTTCAGGGCACAATTGGAGAGATAAGTTGATATATTTAATTAAAAGTCACGTTTTAATATTTTATTCGAATGTTGACCCCTTGGCCTAGTCTATTGACTTTATGTTGTTTTGAAAAGTGGTCTTTTTGAGGGTGGCGCCTCATTAAGGATTATTTTATATTTTATCCAAAGTCAAATCAAGATATAAGGTGGGCGCATTTATTAAAGTATTGAATTTATTTTAAAAGTGAATATTCAACTTGAAGGAAAAGGACGCCATCTTTGAGGAGATTAGGGTTTTTGACTTTGAGAGGAGTTTAGGGTTTCGAGAAGTCAACCTGAAATTATAAAAGGAAGACTTGGATCATCATTTGGGCATCTTTTATCTATAGGAATGTTATGCTGCCGGATTGGCTTTGGGATTGCTTCGAGGAATGAAGGCCTCCTAGCTTGGGCATTGCTTCTCGCTTGAAAGACAGCGACTAGTGGTGATTTAGTCTAGTTAGTGAGTTACATTTAGTTTATGCATTGTAATCAGCTTATCGCATGGTTAGATCTGATTTGCATATTAGTGGGTTTCAGCATTTTGCATTATTTGTTACAGCAGATTCATGTTTTTATTCATAAATCAAAAAATATCAAAAATCTTGTTCTGGGTATTGTCTCATTGGTTTCTCTGTTGGAAGAGACCCTTCATGAATATTTGCAGATTTTATTACGAAGCTTATGATTTTATAATGCAAATCCGTCATTCCTTGAAGGCCGAACTTTCTAGAGTGCATTGGGAGTGCATTGGGATTCG
>VDFB02124169.1:0-24532 GCA_007258455.2 Sequoia sempervirens | reverse complement strand
GAGAGAGAGGGAGGTGGAGCCAGAGGGGGGAGGGGGAAGGATAGAGGAGAGGGAGAGAGAGGGGGGAGTGATGGAGAGGGGAGGGGGAGAGAGGGAGGGAGGGAGGGGGAGGGTGTGTAGGGGAATGGAGATGGGAATCTTTGGGTATAATTCAATCAACTAGCTAAAAATATTTTTCATATGTTATGTCATTAGGAGCTATTAGAGGGTCATGTTTAATATATCCAAATATTATTATACCTATCAAGTGATTTAGAATCTTTGATGTCGTATCGCACTAAGTTTCCTTATCAAACACTTTTATAAGAGTGGGATATTTTCATATACAACACCCTTAAATATTGTGATCTTTTGGACCCCCTAATTCTTTGTTGGTGTTCTTGTGCTTGAGCCCTTTAATAGGTGCTTATTTTGTATTGAATGAAATGAAATATAGATTAGCTCTAAGAGGGCCTCTTAGCACATGTAATAGGTCTAAAATGATACTCTTGAAAGAGGAAATAATTAGATGGGTGAAATATTTCTTTAAAAAGGACCAAAATATTGAGATATTGTTATTTATGTTTGTGATTGTCTTTTCAGGAAAGTTAAGTGAACTCTTAGCATATAAGATTAATATTAATAATTATATATTAAAAAATCAATTACAAAAATTAAATATTAAAAACTCTTGGAAATGCAATGCAATGAGGGGTTTCAATTTTGACTATGGGCTAGGAAATTTTGAAGAAGGGAGACTAGGTTTTTTTGTTTTTACATAGGGAAAGAGTCTATGAGATTTTCAATTGGAGAAATAAAATGAAGAATGACATGGCTAGTCTATGAACCAATTTTTCTTTTTTTTTGAATTCCTCTAATGTTAAAATTATAATTAGTTCTTCACTGTTTTGTCATATGATAAACTACAGTTGCTTCCTTTTATCTACACATTCTCTAAATATGCACTTGAGAAAAAAATCTTTGTGTTCATTCTCTTTTATATACAAATATATTTCTTGTTTCTATTTTAGCTTTCTTTCCTTTATCACTTTCTGGTTAAATGCATGCCCAATTAAAGACCCAAGTTTTATCATATGAGGGAGTTTTACCTTTAAAATCCATAGAAAGATTTCTAATGTAGTAGTGATCTCTCTAATCATTGGTTCATTTGTAGCTATTCACTAGGTGATTTAGGATCATTTATCAAGGAAAACATATGACAAAATTGTGAATGAACTACATTTAATGAAAACATCTCTTTATAATTATTTAATACCTCTCAACCCCAATACTCTTAATACCAATAAAGAAAACTCTCTTATCTTAGTTTTAGTGAATTTTCTACCATTCCTATCTGCTTAGTTGAGTTTTATGAACTTTGTTAAATCCTAAGAGGTGTTTCACTTAATTCATACTTTTGGGTGGCTAAAAATTTGGATTTATCCTTCTTTCTTTATTTTTTAGTAATAAATATTATTAGAGATCAACTAAATTACAAAAATCTAGATAATTATATTATTTTGGTCTCCAAAATGTGCACATATAATACATGTTAAGGGGATTAAACAGGAGTTATATAGACATATCTTTCATTTATACATTATATGTGCATTCCTATGCTAATCCACTCATTTTCAGGTCGAGAACGTATAATTATGGATACCATTAGGAAATGGATAGTTAGGTCCTAATTTTTACTCCTTTATTTATATCTAATTGTCCTATCAATGATATATTAAGGATCATTATCCTTAATATTGTAGATCCTACATGATAAGAGGATTTTACCTATACTATCAATTGTCCCAAGTTTTCCTCTCCTTTTTTATGAACCCTCATTTATATTTAGAATAACTTTTCTTTCTTTCCCTAGTTTTTAGTAATGGCTCTAAAGTTAGGAATCTTTAAGAACTAAAAAAGTGATATTTGTCCTTTGTGGTGTTTTTCTCTTTTTTGTAGTCATCTTTCTATTGGTGGCACTACTAGGGGTGTGCGTTTATTGAGATATTTTCCTACTTATCATATTGTGAATATGATGCACTTTAATAATCATATACATATGTGTGGTTTTTTTATATGATCTTATGGTGGTGTGTTGGTGGCTTTCATTATGTAATAGATTTCCATTTTCTTTAGGTTTCATGATTTATCCTAGAACTATTATAGTAATATGCATTTCTTATTCATCATCTAATCACCATGTCTTATCCATAATTTTAATTATACTTGAATTTGTGATGTACCAAAGTTGGTCTCTAATCTAATTTGAATAATTGATTTCATGTTTTATATTTGTATTTGATAATTGAAAATCATAGTTTTCATTATTTTGACTAATCATATTTGATTGGTATAGAATTCAACATTTAATGCCAAGGAAATGATCAAAGACTCAAATATCAAAAGAGTGTGAAGTTGAGAATTCAAAGAAAAGACAATGAATGAGATGGCCTCATGAAAATGAGAAATTGAACTCCATATATGAAGATATATTATTTTTTTCCAATTTAATTAGATCATGAAACATTTATTCAAGGTATGAAAAAGAAGAATTTGGAGAAAAAAAAAGTAAAAAATGTAATAACTTTGCATAGTTAAGAAATTGAATCACAATACTATAACTCCACTCAAATTGAAATATTATGCATATTACATTCATTAATACAACTAACAATACAAAAGAAGATAGAAGGACCTTGAAGTGGTACTATTTTAGACTAGTGATGATCACACACATTCTAGAGAGTTGTGCAAGGTTACTTTTATATTTTACATGTGTAAGAACCCGTTTCACATGTAATTAATGCTAAACCTAATTTGTGATATGATCTTAAATTGATGATTAGATATATTATGGATGATAAATAAGGTGATCTTTTGGTGATATTCTTGCATTTACTTTTGACTTTTTTTTATTGTCATGACCATGAAGGTGGAATACACTCATATACTATGAAAAACAAATTGAAATTTAAATGGATTATTGTATAGCTAAAGTATAAAATATTTAGTTACCGATTTATGTGATATCAAATTGGTACTTATGATTGTGTTGGTATTGTGCAAGGAGGTAACCGTGTTAGCATGGGAAGGATGAACCATCAAGAGAAAATCAAAAGACATCTTATTGAGGATATAAAGTTAATATGTTGATAGATTAAGAGGTGAAGTTTGATATTAAAGGTATAATTTATTTTGGTTTGTGAGAATATTTAATTATGTGAGTTAGGGGTTGGGTACCCTTACCCAAGTGTGAAACTCGGATGGATCTTTAAGTGGGTCTTTAAAGAGGGTTGTTGGTCATTTTCCTTGGTTGGGATACAAAAATAAACCCCCTAGGGTCTATACCATAGTGGTAGGGTCAAGTGGGCATGCAATAGGGTCCCAAGGACATGATTTGACTTTGAAAAGTCTTCATAATGAAGAGTGACGAATTTTGAGTAGAGGATGGAGAGGTGAAAAGATTTGGGGTTGTCCAAGTGCATGTTGCCTCTTTAATGAGAAAAGACTCTCATTGAAAAAGGGAGGTACACTCCACACCTCCCCATCCAAAAAGTTGCAAGTTGAAACTCGTATATAGTTAGGGAGGGAGAATGAGTAGGGTGTTACCCACTTCTCCTCTTGGAGAAATTGAAAGGAGATGGTAGAAAGAATGTGAGGAGGAGATGAGTCTACCTCTTTGGAAAGATAGTGATCAAGATGGTTTGGCTTGGTAAGGAAAGATGGATACAAGAGTGTAGTCCCTTCATCTAAAAGCAAAGAGATAAGTTCTTCCTTATTCCCATTTTTCCCTTTTGTTTATTTGTTGTAAGAAGGTGGTATGTTGCATGGATCATGGTAGAAACAAAGAGTAGATAACCCATATAAATGAAATTTGGTGCTATGTTATTCTTATTTCTTTGTAAAAAATTTGAAAAGACTCCATGCATCATCTTGGAGCTAAGAGACTTCCTTGCTTGAGGGTATGGAGAGAGCCCACGAGGCTCCATGATGCCATTACAGTAGGGTGGAGAGCAAGCCTTACTAATTGATGCAATTTACATTTCAACATGAAGTATTTTCACAATTTAGTATTGAAGTAAAATTTTAAGAAATAAATATTTATACAATTTATATCAAATGGCATATGAAATATATTTAGAACTGTATTAAATTAATTATATATTTGCATTTACTTAAATTGGACTGAAACAAGGAAACATAGATCTGCATATTTGATCGGGTTTAATACAATTTTCTGATGTCCATTTTCTACAAATAGAGGTTTTAGCAAAGGCTTCCCTCTCCTCAAGCTTCATGCCAGAATAAATGATTTTAAAAGAAACAACATATATTAGATAATTGCATTTTAAATCTATGATGTTTGGATCATGAAAACCTCTACTATGCCATGTTTAAATTTAAAAAGTATAGCTTCAATTTGCTGTTCAAAAAGAGAGAAAATATATTTTATACTTGTAAATTTCAGAGGAAATATAATCTCTACATTTTTTTTTAGAAAGAAAAAGTTTATACAGACAAGTAAAAGTGAGAGACAAAATAAGAAAACTCAATAGATCTCACCCATGATACAATAGAAAAAAAAGATGGGTAATATTATTTTGGGTAAATAAACAAAGAGAAATTATGTGTAAATTTAAATGCATAGGCTCTATCATTTATTGCACTCTCTCAGGTAGCGTTCTCTCATTAGATATGAGGCTATCTCGAGGTGGAGGCTTAGGAAATACTAGTGGGACTTGCATTCTATGCCAAACCAATAAGACAAGTTGCATCACTATTCAGACAAGTTCAAACTTGGAGAGGGTAGGGAAACAACTGTCTGCATATCTAAAACAAATAAATAAAACATAATGGATCTATTGGGGTCTGTCCTTTATAGAGATAGCAAAACAAATTATATGCAAATTCAACAAACTTCTCTATCATCCGAGAAAAGAGAGTTTTAATGGTGAAATGAATAGACTTATTCAAAATAGAAATAACAAATAAAAGTAAATACACACATGAATAATCAAATTCTTATGTATACAGTATCTCGTAGTGCAATGCAGCACCCAAATTGTTAAATCTAAAAAGAAGGGCATAAAGTAATGTTAGACCATTATGATGAATAGAGGGGTGGCCACTCTATGGTATTTTTCATTTTGGAGTCAACAGTCGTCACCCTTCTTATTCTCTCCACTTCTCCTCAACATTTCACAGGGTCCAAGAGTCGAGTAGTTACAACCTTGGTCAGAGAAAGAACAAGAAATTTCTAACCACCAATACCTTTAGATTTGGGC
Source organism: Sequoia sempervirens (assembly GCA_007258455.2). NCBI lineage: Eukaryota > Viridiplantae > Streptophyta > Pinopsida > Cupressales > Cupressaceae > Sequoia > Sequoia sempervirens. Next base: position 19,268 of record VDFB02124169.1, on the reverse strand, counting down.
ATCGATCTCTCTCTTGCAATTGAGTGGGAAAAGAGAGAGAGAGAGAGAGAGAGAGAGAGAGAGAGAGAGAGAGAGAGAGAGAGAGAGAGAGAGAGAGAGAGAGAGAGAGAGAGAGAGAACAAGATGTGCAAAAAGAAAAAAAGAAAAAGATGGAAAATTAGTGCCATAGATAGGTTGAATAGCTCGTTGTCCTAGGTCTGTGTTATTAGAAGGCAATTGCTATTACTCACCTACACTCAACCTACAACCTCAATTAAGCAGAATGGTCATCACATATTATGACCATGTTCAGAAATCAAAAGGGGCGAATACCGAGCATCACAATTTATGGTTTGGTCAGAATAATTAAATTCTAACTACTTTGAAAGTGGAGAATATCATACTTTCTTTGTATATATGCCAAATTTTAATTACATTCATAAGTGGCAAGTGAATGAGGATAAGACTAAGAGCTGTGGTAGGTGTCAAATTACTAAATGCTCCTTAAATGCTCTAGGGAAGTGGCCCAGTCCAACGAAGTAGTTGTGCTAGTATGTCAGAGAATGCCACTATAGTTTGAGAGGAACTACACAAGTGGGAAGGTTAGTTTCCTACTCATTTGCATAATTAGCCGATCTTAATCTTCTCCAAAGTTTGTTTCGACGAGTGTGATAGTGAGAGTAACAAAATATTTAATTACTAAAAAAAATAGTGATATTTTGCTAATATAGATCAATCAAGTGTAGCATTGCAATATCAGATCACTTGGTCAGACGGTGATGATTTTGACTAATTAACACAAAAATAATGATATTTTAAAGATTTATATGTATATAAATAAATTAGCATATTGTAATATTGAAAATATCCATAGGGACATAAATATCCAAAAGCCATGCATGTGCGTATTCACTCAAATATATAGAGAGATTTGTATTTGTAAATAAGAATCTCTTCCATAGAGGTAAACAATTGTAAAAATGCACACTCCAACCATAATAACACAAATAGAAAAAATACGAGCCATAATACTCAAATTCATGTGTTTTTTTCTTGTTAATAATCGCAAGGCATGGGAATGCATAAGAAACTTAAATCATTTGTTTGTAAGGGGAGGAAGAACAAATGTAATTTACAACTTGAGCTTCTCAACTTTAACCTTCAAGGTAAATATTTGGCACCGATGCAAGTGGATGTTAAATAATACTGGTGTCTAAACTATATTAATTCACTCATACAATTTTCCCAGTCATGATGTTAAAGGAACTGAAGCACATAATAGTATTAAATCCGTTTTAAAATGTTCACATAGGGACCTTTATCTGATAACAAGAAAACAGATGGCATAAAACTTTATCAGTTGTTAATGTCTGTGAATCACCTTTCGTGCATCTACTTTTGTAGCAGAAAATTGGGTGATAAAGCACAAAAAAATAAGGTGCTAAATATGGAAGACTATAAATAGCAAAAACTTAAGCTGAAAACATAAACCAACTCCAGCATAAATTTAGTGACTAAGATATAACAAAATGCTAAAATTATCTTCCAACGTTAGTTTTTTTTAACTGCTGTAAAAAAAATTGTGCCTTAAATCTGGAATTGTATCTCAGAAAATAAAATATATAGCTGCACTCAAACTGCCAATTTTGAGTGAACGGTGGAGTGCTTAAAGATGATTTCTGCAGCAGCAATTTGACTTTGTTAGCCAACAATAATAAATCATGATATAAGTTGTTAAACTAATGCTAAAATTAAAAATTAAAAAAAAATTAAAAAAAAAATCTGAATATTGTATACCCACATGGATGCATTTTAAAAGTGAAATGGAATCCCAATTTGCCTTAAAAGTGAGAATAAGATGAAATACAAATTTTGTAACTTGAATAAAATCTAAATGCCCTTTTCCCTATGATTTTGGCATTGCCCAAATACAAAAGTTAGATATGCAAGGCAATGCTTAAGGTAAGATGACTTAGTTCTATCTCATGAATTTTATATGCACCAAGATGGTATCCTAATTAGGCATTAAATAACTTGACAATATTGCAAGATTGATCTCGAACTCAAGATGTATTGCACCCTAGATTTGCTGAAAAAAAGAAGAAAAGTAATATTAATACGAGATTTATTCTTAGTCATCAATTATTGACATTAATAATATATTTGTTAATCTGGGAGTTATTAATACTATTGAGGATAATTCAAGGTTAATAATAATATTATTTACTCGGTTTAATGCAAGTGAGATTAACGATGTCAAATTGAGAGTAAAATAAACAAGTATCATTTTTGAAGCATCTAAGTTACACAAAATAATTTTGAATAGAAACTAAATATCAACTTGTTATTCTAGGACCCTTGTCAGTTTGATATTAAGCAATAATATTGATATCAATGCGGACTATTATTACTATTTCTAAGGTTAATAAGAAAATGATGACTATATATAGTTTATGGGGCTCTAATATTACTATTATTAGGTTACATGTATTTTCAAAAGTATAGTATATCATTAATTAAAAGGAGGTATCTCTTCATTGTGTTTGTGTATGTAAATAATCACAACAAAATGGTGTGAATGAAGGACAATAATTTAACATCTTTGACTAAACAAGAAAAAATGGTGGGTATTTTTCTAGTGAAAATTATGGGCATGACAGTTTGATCCCCATTTTCATTGTTGTGTCAACCTACATACATATACATAATGCTTATAATATTTACTTGTACATGCACAATTGACATATAGTGAATTCAAAATACAAAATTGTAAGTATATAGTAACTTTAAATTTAATTTACAATATACATGTACCTGCACCTCTTGCGAGACGCCCGACAATGGAGGAGCACTAAGTAAAAACCCCTCAGGTGGAACCGACATGGAATTCAATTGACTCAGACCCTGAACCAACAAAAATATTTAGAACATATGTTCATGATGGAATTACAAAATAAAAAAGTCAAGTTAAAAAATTATTTCATATTATTTAAAAAATTGATATCAAAATACCCCGTGAGGGTTTCCGACTAGCAGTGGTGTCGACATATAAACTCAGGGAGTAGATGATTCCCCTATGGTTAGTTTCATCTACACCAAACAATTTGATTGCTAAAATATTGCAATTTTTTTATATAAATATATTCATTAAAAACACGTATATACATATTTATACCTATCCCGAATGGTCTATAGGGTGATGCTCTATAGTAAGAAATTCAACATATAAACCAAAGCCACTAGATTCTCCACCAAAATTTCCATGTTCACTTGAACTAGGTGTAGCCTAATCAGAGCCATAACATACCTAATGACAACTGGTACATATGTGTGGTGTCAACACTTGTGGAGTGGTACTAGGACAAACTCCATACATCGCTCTAGATGCAAGAATGGTAGGAGCAGGTGTAATGCCCGTCGTGCAAACCCTAGAGAACACACACAGTGCAAATAATTTTTTTTTAAACAATTAGATTAAACATGCAATAACATTAACCATAACCACATAGCATCTCACATAACATTAACACACTTGGTTCTCTGGGGCACGCGAGGTAATATCGCAACAACTACACATAAGTAAAGATAAAGATTGCAACATAACCATTAATTTTATACTAACCATATACAATGATACACCCAATACCCGTGATGCGATAACAATAACATCACATAATACATCCATGATAAATCTCTTAATAGAGTTACAAAAGAGCCTAACTATTACATCATAGATATAAGATTACATTACAATTTTCTTTGACAAATGGATTACATTGAACTTCCCAACATGGGAATTGATGCAAGTATAATGAAATATGAAGTACAACTGATCACTGGTACAACTCCACTGCGGAATGCTGAGAAGACAAGACGCTGATGGGGAACCCAACGGGTGCGGAGCACGTTCCACCCAACCATGTGAATTACAAGTAACTCACCCCCCGTGCTCAGAGGTGACGAGGAAGTGAACCCGACCATGAATGTCAACCCGACTCAAAAAACAACATGATACAAAACAAGTACAACTCAAGTATGCAATACACAACCATCGACGTACTCAAATCACCTAACAAGTAGGAACCAAGAAACCCATTGCAATAACATGAAGTACTATCAATTAACAATCATGAAACAAATTCACAAGAATTCAAAGAAACATCATAAAGAGATAACATCCAGAGAAACCAAACCAACACCCAAAATACACTTCCAAATAAATCTGAATCAATAAAAAGAACACGAATCCATAATAACTCTAATCAACCATTCAAAAACACCATTCCATAAGCAACAAGAACAAGTACAAGCAGGTGTCAAGTAGGGAGGGTCATCACATAACTCTCATGGGATCCCCTGACTCTTCCTCCAACTGAGGCGCCGGCACCCACCTATGGATTCCCTAGCCCTAAAATCATAACAACATAAAAATAACAATATCCAGAGGCGACAAGAAACAAGGACAAGGATGTCTAGTGGAGAGTGTCATCGCATGGTTTCATATGGATTCTCCAGACAACCTATCACAAGGTGCCGCCTCCATCTCTACATGGATTCTCCAAACAACCAAGTTAAGGTGCCGCTTCCATCTATGGTTCTCCTGACAGCCTATCTCAAGGCGCCGCTCCATAGGGTTACTCATGCGGAGTCATTAACTTTTCGTGATGACAAGGAAACGACCTTGCCAACCACGGCCTTCTCGGTCCCCTTTAGTCTGTGCTAGCACTAACAGGTGGATGAGGTTCCATCGTTATCTTGTTAATGTTTTACTACCCATCCCCCTAAATTCTATTTTTAGGTTATCACTTGTTTAACTACCCTTACGTGGGTTCCCCTGGCACTTCCTCCATCCGAGGCGCCGGCGCCCACGAAGAGCCACTCTCCCTATGACCCCTAACATAAATCAAACTAGGCAAGGGTTGAACCAAAGCATAAGAATCATAATACTACAATAAGAACACGCGAGACATTAACCCTCTCGCAATAATTCATAACCAAAAGTTTTAACAACCCGTTCAACCCTTCCTAACAGAATGCCAATAAGCTTCAACTCCAAAAGTATAACCAAAACGAGGATATCATTTAAAGCATAAACTCAAAACGAGACATACGAGGCAAATCCATCTCGCGATAAATCGTAACCACGACTACAACCACGTACAACCATTCCAATAATAAAACTCAAAATCATGTAATATTCTAATCACAAAGATACAAGTATAAACATCAAAGGATATAAGGCATGCCTCTGGAGAAGAACGAGATTTACAATAATCCAAACGAGGTTCAAAACACAACAGAGTTTCCACAACACAAGGATAAAGTCAATAACAATAAATAGAAGGCAAAAAAATAGATCACACGAGTTTCTATCTTGAGAAGACGATTCAACCAAATACGTATAACAACTCTATTTTACTCGACATAGAGTCAAAAACAAAGAACAATAAAATTATTGATAACTTATCTAATTTGCTTTCTTTAATTTCTCAAAGATAGTAAATTTCATCAATGCAAACAAACTACTTTTCATCCATTACATGCACTTAGTCAATAGAATTTTACCATAATTTTTTGTAACAAGCGATTTTACCCTATTAATCAATTTTATTCAAAATAATCCATACAATCTGATATTCTTTTCAAAACAAAGTAAAATAAATAATTATAATAAAATAAAGCAATATATATATCTATATATGTTAAAATATCTAACCTAAATATAGCCCCACGGAATAAATATAATAACACCAATTAACATTTATATAAAAATGATTTATAACTGAATAAATTTTATTATACTAAAATCATTAATGTTTTATTTTTAAAGAAAATTACATTTCTTTACTATTTAAATAAATAAATATAATAACATTTATTTATTTATTTATTTTTTAAAAAAAAAATTAAAAATAAAATAACTAATATTAATTAAAATAATTCATCATTTATATTTAAAATCATTTGTAACAACTTAAATTTTATTATACTAGAAATTACTTAATATTTTAATTCTAAAAGACATTTACATTTCTTTATTTTCCATTTATACATATTAATCACTAATCTTATTAATGAAAATCAATTAGTATAAAATAAATAAATAAATAAACAATAAACAAGATATATATAAATATTTATATATATTTATATATATATATATATATATAAATATATTTATAAACTATATATATAAAAAAAATAAAAACAAAAACAAAATAATAAATTGCAAAGTTCTGCCGGCGTACTAAGTACGCACGCAGTCCCAAAGGACTGCGTACAGCAGTCCTTAGGACTGCCGTGGCAGTCCTTATGGACTGTGGTGACAGTCCTTTGGACTGCACTCGGCAGTCCTTGGGACTGCCGCCTGGGGCTGCCACACGGAGAGGGAGGAGTGGGGACGGGTACGGCACAGGCTGACCCACCCCCCCTTCCATAAATTCAAAACAACAAATTTTTATTAAATAAAAATTTGGTTTCTTCTTTTTCTTTTTTTTTTCTTTTAAATCTTATTATATATATATATATATATATATATATATATATATATATATATATATATATATATATATATATATATATATATATATATATATATATATATATATATATATATATATAAAAAACGGAAAATTAAAACGAATTCCATTCGCATAGTACAGGTGCGGAATTCAAAAATTTCAATTTCTATTTTTCTTAAAAAAAATAAAATACTTCAAAACCAAAAGATTTCAATAAAAAGGAACACAAGATCTATATATATATATATGAAATCTCTATATATATTTAATATATATGTTTTTCAATGAATATATATATAATTAACTAAACACAGATAATTTAATTTAATTTTCTGTACAAAATACAGAATCATCACACATATAAAATGCATATTAAAGATAATCAAAATAAAATAAAATTTCAAAATTATTTTTAACTCAAAGATTGACCTTTTTCTCAGTAAATATAAATCACAGGCAGATTCCTTTTTATTTTAAACAGAGGTTGATTCTAACACACCTTTGTATTCTTTTCTTTACAGATTAAAAAACAAACAAGTAAGAAAGAAGGTGGAACCTGGAGTCCTGCGCTCTCGAAACTCTGATGTTGATTGGCTGAATCCGATGACCTCTACACAAAGCTTCTCGTTTCGGCTTCAAAATCTCTTCTACAAATGTTTTTGTGCTCAAACTCCAATCTAATCCTTTGTTCAGAAGACCTTTCTAAAATTTTAGAATGCCAAAACCCCTCTCTTGCACAACTTTGTAACCAATATCTCTCACTGTCTGTGTGAACTTCCCCTTTTTTCCTAATTCCATTAAAAATATATTGTTCAACTCTCACAAAAACTCTAAAAATCAAGAATAAAATAAAATCATCCTTTAAAAGTAAGCTTTTTACCCAGATCTCTTTTCTCATTTGCTCTCACAATCTTTTCCTTCTTTTATTTGTTTTATTACTTTAATTTCTATTTTTACCACTATTCTTGCACATTACATTATCTATTTAATTAAATAAATTATTCTAATAATTATCCTCCACCTGATAATTGATTAGAATAATTAAATTACCTTTAATATTTAATTATCATTTAATCAAAACACATGACTTTATAAAAAATTAAATAAAACATTTAAATATTTTCATACAAATAAATCAACATTAAATTAACCAATTATTATCCACATTCAATTAACTAAATCACAACCTATTAAATACTCACATTAATAAAATACGACATACACAACACAAACCATAATGACGACAATTACAGAAATGTACAATACCAATCAACGAGACGACCTGACATCATGGGACGGGAGGACTTCATCATCACCTCAGTATCAACATTTAACCGTTGGGCTATAGGTGCTTGCCATGTCCTGCCGAAACAGGTGAAATCGAGACTTGTACCTGCAATCCTGCATACAAACGAAGTTGTGTACATGTGCATACATATATATAAAATCAAAGCATTAAATCAAGTACTGCATTGTGAGAAGGAATCGCAACATAGCAGGGCACTCGCGAACGAGTGATGCTATATTGTCCTTCATCACACCTATTCTAACAATCATAATATAACCAATAAATCAACATTTCTAACTAACAATCATCTCAAAACATATCTAATTAAATCACTGCATCATATCATAATTCTGAAAATCAACTAATATAACCAACCATAATGTCCTCTAAAATAATCATGTCTACTAATGGAATAACAGCATCATCAAATGTCTAACTAACCAAATCACACAATAATAGTACCATCATAGTCACAAGTAGCAAACGAACGCATAGCAAAGTAATAAATCCAACTAGCAAGAGGAGTGGTACTACAGCAGGAGGATCTACAAGTGGGCGGGCATGCACGGGGAATTGGGGATCAACTTGTGCCCCTAACCTCTGTTGTGGCATGTTGCAACCAACACCCTGAATCAAAATAATTGGGATTTTTCCCCAAACAAACTTTGCATGTAATTTCCTCAAAAAGTAAAGAGGGACCTCCAAATTAACATGTGGTGGATGATCAAATACCATCCACCATCACTCCTAAAAAAGTGCAAAAATTTGTGGATTTCTACACCACCTCATGAATATCCTACGTTTATTTGTAGGAATAGGTTGATTAGTGAGAAGGTCGATAAAATAAGGTACAAGGTGGGCATTTGTTATTTTCATATCCAAAATATCTTTGTAGGAGAGACCATCTGAATAAAATTGTCTCATCTCCTCTCAATGGCATCGATGCCTATCTAAGTCCAAATCAATATTCCTAATGACATCGACAACGTTTTGCATCAAGTTTGGAGAAACCAATGCTTCATTTTGAATAACATTGATTTTATTCTAAATGGATATAACATTATCATTGATCCAGGCTTGCAAGCAAGCCTCATTGGATCTCAATATTGGATGTGGGGGGTTATGAGGTGGAGAGGGGGGAGGGGGTTGCTAAATAGGTGGATCATTAAGAATATCATTAATGCCAAATTGATCCATGATGTATATAAATGAACCTACAAAAATTATACAAAATTAACATACATATACATACATACATAATTAACATACATGAGTGTAAAAAGTCTAGGATACATGTACATGTACACAAACATACATCATTTAACTTGATCATATACATACAAATTTCAAAATGTAAGATCTAACTATGTAATTTTCATACATGTACACATACTTAAAAATAAACTTAAAACATACACAAAAAGCTCATTAATGTGATATGAAATCTCATACACATACACATACATACATTATTAACGTACATGAGTGTAAAAAATATAGGATACATGTAAATACACATACATACATCATTTAACTTTCAATCATATACATACAAATTTCAAAATGTAAGATCTAACTATACAATTTTCATACATGTACACATACTAAAAAATAAACTTAAAACATACACAAAAAGCTCGTTAATGTTATATGGAATCTCATTAAAAATCACATCATTAATAATTTTTATTAGGAGAAATTGTGATGGTTTAAGGGGTCCTCATAGGATGGCTTTAGGGGTCGTAATAGGATGGCTTAAGTGGATCTATGAATGAAGTTCCTAGGAAAAAATGATGTCTTAAGGGGTTAAAATTTAATTGTTGTCACTCAAGGCAACTGAATAATATCAAAACAAAGCCATATTCTAGGACAAAATGATGGGTTTAGGGTTTAGTATATCAAAAAAATTCTAAGTATCACAAACTAATTATATCAAAACATATCTAAAAAGTTCAAAATGTGTGAATGTAATTCATCATAGATACACCTCTAAAAATTAGAATTAAAAAAAAAACCAATAAAAAAGTTAATGAAATATTAATTAATAGATCCATCCAACCAAATTATTTTAAAAAATAAAATCATTGTCAGTGTGAACTACAAAATTCAATAAAATTCAATAAGATCATTGTCTTAAAATAAAGTGTTGTGGCTCTCTACTACATCTCTTCATTTCTTTCTATTTTCCTTTTCAAAATAAGACTGTCTCCTCTCCTCTAGCCATCATTGATGCTCCTCTAAGACCACATCCATGGAACTAACAACACCAAAAAAAAATTGTATTGTAGATGCAAAATGCCTCAAAGGTGGTGGAATGCATTCTTCATTCTGAATAGCGTTGATTTGATCCTGAATAGATCTAACATTCACATTGATCTATGCTTGCAAGTGAGTGCCATCGAATTCAGGTGGTGGAGGTGGGGGGTTATGAGGTGGATTGGGTGGAGGTGGAGGTGAAGGGGGTGGATATGGAGGGTGTGGAGGTGGATTACAGATATCATCAATATTGAATTGATCCAAGATCTCTAAGATATAAGTGAACTTGCATTAAATTTGTAATTTCAAAATGCAAGATACATGTTTAAAAATCCCCTTAAACCATTCAATATAAATGACCTAATTGAATACAAATGAAAAATGTGTAAGGATCATTTATGTGTAAGGCATGTAAATGAGAAAATAAATATACATTAATGTGATTTGTAAAATCTCATTAATTGTCTAAGGTATGGCTTAAGGGTATTTATAAATTAAGGTGGTAGGAAAAAATGATGGCTTAAGGAAATAAAATTTGGTGAATTTGCCTAAGGCAACCAAATTTCATTAAGGTCCTAGGACTTGGAATGATGGATTTAGGGTTTAGGGTTTAGAGTTTAGGGTTTAGAGTAATAAGATGGCTTAAGGGGATCTATGAATTAAGGTCCTAGGACAAAATGATGGCTTAAGGAAATAAAATTTGGTGAAATTTCCCAAGGCAACCAAATTTCATTAAGTTCCTAGGACTTGAAATGATGGCTTTAGGGTTTAGGGTTTATGGTAATAGGATGGCTTAAGGGGATCTATGAATTAATTTCTTAGGAAAAAATGATGGCTTAAGGAAATAAAATTTGGTGAAGTTTCCCAAGGTAACCAAATTTCATTAAGATCCTAGGACTTGAAATGATGTCTTTAGCATTTAGGGTTTAGGGTTTAGGGTTTAGGGTAATAGGATGGCTTAAGGGGATCTATGAATTAAGGTCCTAGGAAAAAATGATGGCTTTAGGGTTCAGGGTTTAGGGTAATAGGACGAATTAAGGGGATCTATGAATTAAGGTCTTAGGACAAAATGGTGGCTTTAGGGTTTATGGTTTAGGGTAATTGGATGGAATAAGGGGATCTATGAATTAAGTTCTTAGGGATTTAGGGTTTAGGGTAATAGGATGGCTTAAGGGTATCTATGAATTAAGGTCCATCTGGCTTTAGAGTTTAGGGTAATAGGATGGCTCAAGGGGATTTATGAAGCAAGTTAAAACATAACAAGCTTTGCAGTAACCATAATTTGGACTTATCATTATGTTAAATATAATGTATAGTTCTACATTCTCCATATATTAACCCACTTTTTACAATTTAGGATAGTACCTATGGTCTACCCTTGAATTTATAGAAATTCACTATATTTAGAGAAAATTATTTATTGAATTATTTTAAACAACATTGGGGTTCTTCATTTTGAGTGTGATGACAACTAGAACCTAAAAATGTTGAAGCTTGGGTGGACCTTGGAATAATGGACTTGCAAGTAGTGAAAAAGGTAGTGTTCGTGAAGGAATGGAAAGCATTCATTGAGCCTTTAAATTATACCTGTACTGTGCAATGTCATTGAATCATTTAGCAAACCATTTTTTATTCACACCTCACAATATTTTCTAACGGAGCAGTTGATTGGGTCAGCTCTTGTTTAATTGATTGACCAGCCTCTCATGATATCTCATTCATATTATAGTCTTGCATGATCTTATCATGAGAATCCTTCATCCTCCCCTTCCATGAGAAGCCTCTCTTGAAATGTTTGAGGTCTTAACACCCCTATTAAGGGTTTAGGGTTTAGGGTTCATGGTAATAGGATGGCTTAAGGGGATCTATGAATTGAGGTCCAAGGACAAAATGATGGCTTTAGGGTTTAGGGTTTAGGGTAATAGGATGGCTTAAGGGGATCTATGAATTAAGGTCCTAAGATAAAATGATGGCTTTAGGGTTTAGGTTTTAGGGCAATAGGATGGCTTAAGGGGATCTGTGAATTAAGGTCCTAGGAAAAAATGATGGCTTTAGGGTTTAGGGTTTAGAGTAATAGGATGGCTTAAGGGGATCTATGAAGGAATGGAGGAATGGAAAAGATGTGTAGAGCCTTTGAATTATACCTGTAATGTGCAATGGCATTGAATCATTTAGAAAACCATTTTTTCTTCACATTTGACAACATTTTCTTGTGGAACAGTTGATTGAGTTAGCTCTTGTTTTGATTGACCAGCCTCTCATGAAATATCATTCATATTATAATTTTGCATGATCTTATTATGAGAAGCCTTCATCCTCCCCTTTCATGAGAAGCCTCTCTTGAAATGTTCGAGGACTTAAAACCCCTAACAAGGGGAAGGTGGTTTTCAACTTCCTCATATCCTCCCTTTTAGATATGGTTATTTTGTAGGAAACCATGTCGTTTGATGAGTATACTTTTGGTCTTCTTTCTTTAATGGGAAGGATCTATTCTATAGTTTAGTCTACTACTCAACATGCATCTAGTGGTCTTTACATGTTATACTTTCAATGTATTTAAATGTAGGAGCATCACTAGGCATTGTGACCTAGAATCTTGCATCATTTTAGAAAAGTTAGATCTTAGTTTAGTTATTTATTTTTTATTCTAGTTTATAGTTTCAATTTTGAGCATAGCTTTCAAGTTAGTATTAAGAATGTCGTGTTAATGTTTGAAGTGATTTTGATGAGGAAAAGATTATAAATTCTTGAGAGTGTTTATGGGTGGATTCAAGGTATTTTTTTGGTTTTGAAAGCCATGAACATTTCTCTTGCATACCATTATCATCTACTTTTAATATTTAGAAAACAATAACATATATGAAATAAAAAAATCATATATGCATACATACATACATACATAAATACATATATGTATGTATGTATGTATGTATGTATGTATGTACATATGAATATATATACATGCATACCTACATATATATATATAATTTATATGCACATATATACACATACATGTGTATGTATGTATGTATATATGTATGTATGTATGTACGTAAATGTACATATATTTATAAACATCTATTCTACATCAAACATGGAGCTTCTACGAACTATCTCATAATGTAATCAAATATTGCATACCATTATCCTATAAGTTTCTAATACTTAGAAAATAATAATTTAATAAAATCACAAAAATATATATGCAAAAACAATTTGGGCAATGACCCATTTCCTATAATATCTATGCACATGCACATTATTAGGGAACTCCTTGTCCTTAACTATGAAGGTGTTGAGTTATTTCAAAGAATGTTGCTTAATATTCATAACTTCATTAACCCTTGAGTGGAAAAGAAAACTAAGTACATTATCAATATCCATGTAACTAATTTAAAGTGATGATTGCTAATAGTGGTACATTGACATGTAAGAAAAATATCAAAATTTCAAGGTTTCCATTGGGGACTATGCTCTACAATATAACATGCTTTTTTCCTTTCAATTTTTTCATGACATGTAATCTTGGGCATTGAATGGATTCACACATTGGATGTCATCCCATGGGATTTTACTATTTAATATGGATCTAATTGAAGATTTGTAGGTCATATGATACATACATGCATACATACATTCTTAATTATATGTATATGTATATACATACATATACATATGTATGTATATACATATACATATAATTAAGAATGTATGTATGTGTATATATATGTATGTACATACGTATGCATGTATATATGTATTTATATATAAGAACATGAGTGTATGTATGTATCTATATGTATTTTGAAAAAGTCTTTCAATGGTTTCAAAATAGTTAAATTTAAGGGTTTTTATTTCATATTTTAGAGATGAAAAATATACACATACATATATACATACATACATATGTGCATACATATATATATACATACATACATACATATGTACATACATATATACATATATACATATTATATGCATATATATGCATATGTACATATATATACATATGTACATACATATATACATATATACATATATACATAAATATATACATGGTTTCATGTAATTTTTTGGCTTACACCAGATTCATTTTTTGTTTGATGTTTCTATAGGGTTTCATGGTTTTTGATAGGTAAAATTCATGAAAACTAAAGAGAATAAAAAAACCTAAATTAATGATTATTCACCATAAAAATACAATTAAATGCAAGAAAATGGGTTGAATCACCTACCTATGTGCTCATTGGGCCATTGTTGTCGTTGGTGGTCGCCTACCGCAACTGGGATCTCATCTCTTAAAATGAGATGGGGTTCTCCTTTTTAAGAAAATAAATAGCATCACGAAACGAGATCTTGTTCTTTACAAATTAGGATCCCATTTTGTACAAAATAGGATCTCATTTTGTAAAAAACATGATCCTGATTTGTAAAGAACAAGATCTTGATTTGTAAAGAACAAGATCCTGATCTGTAAAGAACGAGATCCGGGATCCCATTTTTTAAGAAATGGGATCTCATTTTTTAAGAAATGGGATTCCGTTTCACTTTTTGGCTTAGGACCTTGAACCTAAATGGGTTCCCATTCCATTTAACCCAATTTCACTTTTTTCACTAAGGTTGAAACTTCCACCTAAAGTGCACTCAGCTTCATGCTTCTACCCTGCATTGTAGGCCACACAACTGAAGATGGAAATCCAGAATCTAGTTGAGATGAATGTAGAGCACAATCCAAAGACAAAGATACCTCCTATAAGGAAAAATAATCCTCCTCCAAATGTTGTCTAAAAGTATCCACACTCATGTCAAATTTTGAAGAATGACAATATAGAGAATGAACAAGAGGGCTAGAGTGTACCCTCGTAACAACTAAAAAAGGATTATCTCCATCAAAGATAAGATGCATGTAATCAATGATGTCTCCCAAATATGAAATATGTGACTCAACAACCAACCCACCAATGTATGCCAAGTATGCATCCCAAGTAGATGTAGCTGGAAGACTATAAATATCTAGTTGCATTGAATCACAAGAAGCCAACACTCTAGCAACACAAGCATCATCAACTATAATAGAAGATGGAGGAGATGAAATGCAAGGTTCAAGAACTGGATATAATGTGAGAAAACCCAAGTTCAAGTATACAAAAGTCTACTCAAAGTCATGGTTCATAGTATACGTGTGATCAACAGTCGAAGGAACAATGTCATCATCAAAAGTAAAATTTGTAAAGGTGCACAACTCAGATGAATGATCAACCATCCCAATAGCAATAATATCTCTACTCTCCAAGTCTCTAATGATAACTGAATTGAGTGAATTCCATAGTCCTCCCATCTCCACCATGTGTAATATGATAGATGGAATGAAGATTGTTTCACAAATGAGTTATAGATAGAACATCATTGAAAGTTCCCTCCCTAATATCAATAGGTCCCTTCCCAATTACACTCATACATGTATTGTTTCCCATCAAAATAGGAGACATAGTACAAGGATCAAAAGAAAATAATATAGACTATGAAGATGGCATATAATGAGATGCTCTTGAATCTAGAAGCCATCTCCCTAATCCAAGACCTCTAAAAGCATAAAGAGCTTTCTCTTTATTACTTGATGTAAAAGAAAAACTAGCATGACCTTTGTCATTTTTAGACTATTTTGAAGAGGAAGAAGAAGGTGTCTCAAACATTCTGGAAGGAAAATTAATCTGATTATTTTTTAGAAGATGCTTCAACTCATCAATATCCTTCTTATAATAAGAATGTTCATCATGTTTTCCAAGCTTCTTGTAATATGAACAAGTTATGTTCTCCTTCTTAGATGAATTCTCTTTAGAAGAGAATTTATTCTTTGCTTTATTTGAATGCAGATTATTCTTTTCTTTCTTCTATTTCTTATCTAATTCTAACTCTTTCACTTGACTAACCAACAATGCTTGAGATTTAGAAGTCTTGATGAGACCCATTTATATAATCTTTTGTTGCTCATGTATTAACATCTCAAAAAATGATACAAATGAAGGTGTAATATATGTATACCCCATAGTCAACCTATGAGTATGAAAACTAGGAAAAAAAAGCATAATTAGGACGAAGTTTGTTCAATGTATTGTAGACCAACTGAATGTCCTTATCAATTCCACATGATTTGTATTGCTCTCTTAGATCATTAACCTTAGTGATGCAGTCCTGGATGTTGTCAAAGTTCTTAGGATCAAGGCTCATCAATTCACTATCAATTTGATATCCTCTTACTTCATCTATAGTACCATACAATGTTTTCAATTTGTTCCATGCTTCATCATAATTCTTACATGATTCAATTTGAAATAATAGATCTTGAGAAACTAGTCTACGAAGACATCCAAGAGCTTTAGTATGTTCAATCATCCATTTTATCTTTTTATCTGCATCTATAGGTTCAGGTACCTTATTTTCAACATGTAGTGAGTGACCTTTAGTCATTAGAATACTCCATGCATTTTTATGCCATGTTGAGTAGTTATATGATGAGAGAAAAGGAACCTTAGAATGGTCCATGAAAAGAAGAGCACAAGAAAACATATCAAAACAATGCACCAAGAGACCCTCCCAAATAACTCAATCAAGAATCCCCTAATAAATATATGATTTGGCACTTTATATTTACTGCATTACAATTGTTAGATGCCAAAAACAACAAAATAGACTTGATCTTAGTGCTTACAAATAGCAAAATTATCCATAAGATAAAAGTGAAAATTTTACATAAAATGAGATCAATTTGATCATATCACTAGAAATTACATGTAAAAATATGCACTTCCAAAAAAAATACCAAAAAATGTTATCGTAGGAGCAAGAACGGAGCTCTGAAAGTTCCCAAAACAAGAACGATGCAACAACACCTATGAGAATCTATAATTTATAGAAAATACAAACATAAAAATAAATAAGTGAGTGCACCATTGCAAATATCACAAAATTCTACCCCAAACCAAAAAAAAAATCACTGAAAAAGGAGGTCGTATGCCTGAGATATGGTCATTTGAAAATCACCCTCCAAACTAAAAATGCAAATGGTGAGGGGACCTTAAAATTTCAAAAATAGTGTTGACGCCCTACTGACATCAAAAATTCATGAGGTTAAATTTGAAAGATCAATAGTTTTTGTAGTAGAATATACCCCAACTGTCAGAATATGTTATTGACATCGTCAGAATATTCTCTACAAAGAATATTTGAGGGAATATTCACTCTGTCAGCATAGCTAGACAAAATATTTTCAAATGTGGAATATTCTCTATTTTATACCACTATTTTTAACATCTATTACCAGTTTTTAGAAAAGGATGCCAAATTTTTAAAACTCAATTGCTGGGTTTGAAATAGCGATCACCATTGATTGTTGTGGGGCCATGGGGGCCACATGGCCTCTACTGGTCACTATGTACTTGTGTAGGAAGGTACTATCTGTAGTACCCTACTTGTGCAAGGTAACTTTTATCCCTCTCTCTCCCTCCCTCCCTCCCCCCCCATCTCTCTCTCTCTTCCTCTCACTCTCTCTTCCTCAACCTCACTCTCTCTTCCTCTCTCTTTCTCATTCCCTCTCTACTCTCTCACTCTCCTTGCCTCTCTACTCTCTCTCTTTCCTCTCTCTCTCACATGCACACTCTCACTCTCTCTCTCTCCCTCTCTCTCCCTCCCTCTCCCTCTCCCTCTCCCTCTCCCCACCTCTCCATCTCCCTACCCCTGTCCCTCTCTCCATCTCCCTACCCCTCTCCCCCTCCCTCTCCCTATCTCCCTCTCCCTCTCCCCTTTCCTCTCCCTCACCCTCTCCGTCCCTCTCCTCCCCATGACCTACATGTCACATGGCATCCACTGGTTGTTATGTACTTGTGAAGGAAAGTAATATCTATAGTACCTTGCCTATGTAGAGTACCCTCTCTCTCTCTCTTTGGGTAAAAGCAAGAAGTCGGGTCCACGAAGAGGGGAAGTTTTTTCCAAAAAAAAATCTCATAGAAAATGCATATGCGTTATTAAAAAAACGTGTATGTGTTATGCTTCGGGTACCCGACCCTAAAAAAATGCATATGGACTAAAAAACGTGTACACATTATATAATGTGTATGTGTTTTATAGTGTTTTATAACATGTACAAGTAATTTATTTAAAAAATTCAATACCTTTTAGAAACACGTATGCATTTTAAAATGCATACGCATTTTGTAACACAAATGGTGTACATGCTTATAAAAAGTATTTTAATTTTTTAAATCATCAAGAAAATAAAGAACGCATGTACGTTTTGTAATGCATATGCATTTTTAAAAATGCGTACGTGTTTTTAAAATTTTGAATTCGCAACCCACATGTTGCCTCAGTTTTAGGCTCAGGAAAGGCTTGGCAACCCAACCCTTTGCCTTTGACCTGCAACTAAAAAACTAAGGTAGATTGAAGAAGAATGTCCAACTTTGGCAATATGACTGATGGACTTTTTTTTTAATCAATCTATAAAATTAAAACCCATTAGAGAACATGATGTCTAGTTTCTAGCTATATAATTTTTTAAAGATTGGATTATATTTGTTATTTTTTGATTAATTTCTAAGCAAACTAGTCTTTAAACTTTAAATATCAGGCTTTTTTTGTTTTTTAATAACCTTTTTTTGGTTTAGTTTCTTGTAAAAAAAATTATATGGCATCAATCTTCAGACAATTCTCTACACAATGAAAAAAAAATATTCAAAAAATATTTAGTTTAGGTTCAATTATATGATGTCCGTACACATTGATTTTTAAAAACAACAATTGAGGCCAATAAAAATTCAATAAAAAAATATATTAAAAAAATTACAAAAAAAATTCCTCATCAATCGTCATGTTGGTAGCTCTCTTTCCCTCAAAGGAATTATAAAAATGCTTTTATTTGGGTCAAAAAGTGGTGTCTGTACACGTGCATGGTATGGTAAAAAAATAGGGACTTTTAAAAAATGGTTTTTATACATCCCTATCAAAATTTAATTTCTATCATCTGCGTATTTGAATAAATTACATATTTGGAAACTAGATTCAAAATGCTAAATTTCATATTTCTGACTTTTTTTAAGATTCATTGTGTAAGTGCCTCAAATTATTAGTTCAATTGTGAAAATTTCTAAAAAACAATAAAAACACTTCCACTTTTTGAGCTTTTTTTGGACCCAACTTCTTGCATCAACCTCTCTCTCTCTCTCTCTCTC